>WOGP01000968.1:0-21066 GCA_015342065.1 Leptinotarsa undecemlineata | reverse complement strand
TCTCCTGAGGATGCTAACTTTGTTGGCGAAACGCGCGTCGAGTGCAAAAATATTAGTTTGGTGTTTGGGTAATTGATCAAAGAAGTTATTCATCAAAGTCAAAGCTTATTAAGATAAGAATTAATTTTTTCAATATCTACAATTTTTTGAAAAAGAATGATAACTTATAATACATCATTGAAATATAACGCCAGTTTTCCAAAATTTCTGTTTTTTCTGGATATATCCGGATATACTGGGAATTCCAGAACTTTCTCAGCGGCATATTGTTAGTCAGGTGAATGCGTAACTTTGCTCTAATTTAACCATTTTTGTATCTACCAAAGTTTCCGAGATCTTAATGGTGCTGATCAAATTTGAAACACCCTGTATATAAAATATTGCATTTGAGTTTGATTCTAGCTCGGACGAGATTCGAAATTATTGAAACAATTATATTGTTAAAATAGGTGTAGAATATGGCGTAGTATCCGAATTTGATGTAAATGCTCTAAACAGAAGTAAAAAATGAAACATTTTGCGGGGAAACAGAACAAATTCAACGAAATACATTCAAGGGATTGAAAACAGACCTCAATGAAAGTGTAAACATTAATTTTTCAATCGAATGAACTTTTTTTTTAAATAGTTAGTCATTAGACAAGTCTACTAGAACACCAAATCCTATTGATTAGTCTTTGGTTTCAGTGCCAATTTTTATCATTTGTACAAGTCAAAAATTGAAATCGGAATTGTTGTTACCCTCATAAAACCAATTATCATCTCATTCAGAATTCCGCAACAAAAATTAACTTTTTTGTCAATAATGCCTTCTACAGTTGAACACCAAGTTAGAATTTCCAGTGGCCTATTGGCGATTATTATTTTGTGTGGTTATCGCTCCAGTCCTAATGAATGTTTGATATTTTTATATACCTTACTGTTATTTATGGCTGAACATGTTACATTTCAATTTAGCACTAGATCAAAACTGCACCTATATGACCTTTCAGAACACTACCTCACCTTTTGAAAATCTTTATTCAGAGGATATCAACAATATAATTCAGTTACAAGTTGATTTTAATTTTTCAACATCATAGTAATGGACATCTTTCGTTCCATAGAAAACCATAACTGAAATGTGAAAGAATATATGTATGCTCCCCGACTAACTGCTGTGATCAGTACTTACCATTCACTTCGCATTCCCTATTGCCTACCGACGTTGGAAATCCGAAATTTCTCACTAAGTTGAAATATTTGTTATAGTATGTTTCTCAGTTTTCGTCACCTCTCATTTTTCAGCCGTTGTCTGTCTTATTCTCTACCTTTCCAGGAATATGTATTACATAGATTGCTAGTCATCACTTCCAGAAGGTTTACTTATATATTAGAGCCATATCGCCTGAAAAACCATATTAGTTAGCTCTGGGTTTCTGAATACTAATTGATATTTTAGGTAAATATTTCGCAAAATATGAATGTTCAAATAGTCGTACTGAATGGGAAAGATGTAGCAACTTCCCTTATATGTTTTTATTCCATAACATCATTAAGGATCGGTAAATAGTTGGAAATAGGTTGGAGTCAATATTTTGGTAAACATTCAATAACCAGGTTAAGAGACAGCTGTTGGTTGACATCATGACATCTGCCTACACTGCGATTCTGCCGAACTTTCGTAGTGTCGTTCCGACAACCTACACTGAACTAGTTCTATAGACGTTCACGGATGAAGGATTGATCGGTTACTCAAATTGTCAAGGGTTGTTTTAGGGTTGCATTGCTAAGAGAAGGAGTTATGATGGGTCATAAACTTACTTTTTGATGTTGTCTCGAGTGGCTGTGATGGAATATACTTATGATGTTGCGCACAGCGCCCCCTTGGTGCTTGTAGTGTGTATTGAACACACTGTCGCAACAATTGGACCGCTGTCAGATGTAGCAATCTATCGAATTTCCGGTGTTGATCTGCGTTGAGTCTAAGGTTGATAGTTCAGTGGTACCATCTGACAGGTTTGTGGATAATATTTGGTTGTATTTTAGCCATCCTTCACGGGGATTATTTCTACAAGTCAGGAATATATAGTGGGTGACTGATTGGTCATTCAGGTGTGTATATTTGCAGTCTGAAACTTAAACTCTTTAGAGGATTTTTGGTGGTTACCGAAGTCATTGTGTCAGGTGCAAGGATTTCCGAAATCGCCCTTAGTCACTCATCAAGTCCCAGTTGGACTCCGCACACGAAGAAACGTATAGAAAACCCCCTGGCCAGGGTAAGATTTATACCATTGAATGTGTTTTTAAGTAATTTAGTAAATTTTGATTTCGTCACATTCAACTGAAGGTTAGTTTTGAAGAGAAGTTTCAACACTTTTTCAATTTTTTTGTCGAGTCACCTAGTCCGTATTCAATGGGGTTGAATCTTGGTCTTGGTAGATTCCAATTGAATATTTCTTTCTCAGGTTTTTTTTCCTATTATCATATTCTCTGGTCTCCTTCAACGTCAGTAGTCAAGTTACGGAAATCAACCTCTACAACAGTTATTGGATCAACTACGGAAACCAGTCGCACTAACCCAGTGTACCAAACGTGCTCACCCTTGGCGTGTGGGTACAGACCCTCCCATATCAAGAAGCCGAGGAGAGTAGTCTTAGGATCACGGTTGGAACCCGAGTAGTCTCAGGATCACGGTTGGAACCAGAGTAGTCAGGATCATCGTTGGAACCAGAGTAGTCACGCAAGTCTTTAACGTATACTTGAGATTTGAACATTATGAACGAATATTCATTCGATTTAAGGTTGTGAAGCGGAAATTAAATGGTAATTTATGACATAGTATGCGCATGCGCCAGAGCTCTCACGACGCTAACTTTTGCCTACTTAGCTTCGTAAGTTTCATTTCTGCGGATTATTTAGCTTCATACGTTGATTGTGAAATGGCATTTCATTACCAGACTATAGATCAAACTTTGGGTTTCTTTGACATGATTCCTGATATGCGTGGTCAGTGATTCATAATATTTCTCATTCGGAAAGAGAAATGAAAATTTCTATGTTTTATACCACTTTTAATTGTAACTAACGTTACTGCAGTTTTGTCCTATAAGGACATTTTTAAACTTACTTACATACTACTTACTGACATAATACTTACTGACATAATACTTACTGAGTTTATTGTGTAAGTAAGTTTGAAAATGTCCATATAGGACAAAACTGCAGTAACGTTAGTTACAATTAAAAGTGGTATGAAACATAGAAATTTTCATTTCTCTTTTCATTATGATCTCCTACCACGTAGTAACGGCTACATCTATCAATTTATTTCTTATTCGCTTTGTCAACGCACTGGTATTACTACATGTCTTTGATGAAAACTGTATTGGGGTATTGATGGTGTGTAGTTTATATCTGACATGTATATATGTAGATATACATACGTGATATCTATAATTGATGTCATAGTTTAGCGGTAAATCATTGAATTGTGTAACTTTGTTGTGCATATACGTTTATATTGATAATTGTTGTTATAGTTCAGCCGATAATCATTGAATTAATGTTGTTTGATTTATGAAGACGCTGTCGGTGTCGTTTTTTTATGGCTTTTATAAGATAGATAAGTTCTCATACCATTGTTTTTTAGACCTTAGAATAAATCATTTTGGGTACTTTATCTTTTATTTAAACATTTTGTTGGTAAATTAAGAATGTTGCTAGTCACATAGGGAGTTTGAGGATTGAATTTACCTGTCGCACATTAAAATCTATTTAAAATTTGCTGATTTGGTTAACCCACTCTCGTCTCCACTGTTTAGCTTAGCCGCAAATACCCACCTGACCTTGACGTTTTTGGAGGTCGCAAGTATTTGTTTAGTATTGGGATTTCAAAGAAATTTCATGCAATGTTGTTTTTGTTCACATTCTCATTTTTTCATTAGTCACCCGCTATATTAAATTTTATAAAAGTTGAATGTCGCACATTATAGGAACCAAGCACATGCTCGTCCAAGAAATAACGAGTACGAAAGTAGCCAGCTATCACTATAGACACAGTTTTGAAATATACGATTTTCAAGTTTGCCTGTTCATGAGCTTTTCCAAAATTTTCGCAATCGCTAACCGCTAGTGCTTGCCGCATACGTCATTCAGTCCACAAGCACTCAACGCTTTTGATTTGTCAGTTGGAATTGCAGCAGGGATTCCATAACTTAGGTTAATGCATTGTCAACTTGAATTCGCTATTTACTCTCATAGAAACTGCTACTACAGTATCCTCTGGTAAACAATTCAAAAGTCCTTTCACTCATTGGTTTACACCATTGATTGCTTCTTTCGATCCGTTGAATAACAATTAACTTTCTCACAGACCCAATTTCTCTAAAATTTTGATAATTGCGTATGAATCACCGCAGAAAACGCCTTCGCAAGATCAAAAATGTATTTACCAACGTCTAACCCAACACGAATACCAAAGAAATGTCTTCAGTAAGTCATCATATTTCATAATGATTTGTTGAAATATTCAACCGTAAAGTAGATATAATTTCTGTTATTCAAAACTGATTGTGTGATCTCATTCGATTTGCTGGCATTGTAATCGTCATGAGTAATGACCAAATTCTGTTTTGTACCTACCCCGTCGTGTTTTCGCCTCACGTACGCTTCAGTTGTCCCCTATCGTTTCAGGTTACAAAGTCAACGGAGCACGAACAAAGGGCAAATTGCATTTTTTACGTACGTCAAGATACGTGAAATGTTGTGATTGATGATACCTCTTGAGGAGATCCTTTGTCGCCGAAACCAGGAAATACAATTAGGTAGATAAATGTAAAAAACTAGAATAATTAAAGGGGTACAAAGCTCAAAATTTATCATATTAAAAATAAGCGTTAAAACTGTGACGGAAACGAAAGAAAAACAAAAGGGGTGCTGGTGTGAACGGGTTGTCAGTTGCGCTTCTGAATCAGAACAAAAACAATGAAAGAGTTTTCTATTGTTTCGGCAGGGCGCTTACTGCCTGAATCCTGCTTCTTCGTTCGACGATCGTTCATCCTGACGTCAACTTTGATGGCTGAATTTCACAATGTATCCTCGTGCTCAGTTTCTCATTTGCCACTTTAAGACACTGTTGATTTCAATTTCGAAGAAAAGCTTGCCTTGCCTTCCACCTCAATTTTATTTTCTTTCTGAAATGTTCACGACGAAAATTGTTTGTTGACGGTTCTCTTCAATCTAGTTTTACGATGTAAACAGATGTTCTTATCTGTTAGAACGTTATCCATCCTTTGAGTGAGCTAATTGGGAGTTGTTTGTTTCTTTCTATAATATACAAGATTTTACAGTGACCACTACAATTATCATTACAATTTGGAAATTCGTTGTGAATGAAAACAATGTAAATAACATAAGTTGCCATAAAAATAGAGTGTGGGATCAAATCGAACTTTCATCAGGAGTTTGAACCAAAGTTGTGTTTTATTTGAAGAAATAACATATATTGCTTTCCATATTCGGCTTCCGACAAAAGAATTGAAAAAAAATCTGAAATTGCATGCATTTTGTTGTTTGATATTTTTTTTAACTAAACACACCAAAACATTATCATATTTAACACACAGCGATCCGATAACTGTGTAAAATCCATTTTCCGGAACTGTGGGTTATAAAGCCTGACATTTCTTCTAGATTCGCGGTGGATATTTATAAAGATGAAGGAAGAAGTTTAATCTTCCTCTTGTCGATGATCACTTGGTGCTCGATACACGTGTCAAGATGTTTAAATAACAGTTTATTGTTGGGATAAATCTCCGTAATATTGGTGCCATAGAGAACGACCATAGAATAGGTGAGAAATGTTTAAAATTGTTGAGACTGGTACGTGACAAAAGGTTTCTGGATGTTTTCGAAAGCTTGTAAATCGAAAAGTGTGGAAAGAGTCCTATGAATTGTGCGACAAAGGTCCTATTTTGAACAGCCCTTTGTTTGATCTTATACGTAATAATTCTAAATGAAAAACAGATAAATATTAGAGGAAAAATGTAGAGGATAGTCATTAACATAGAGGAAATACATAACCATTAAAGGTATTGAAAAACAGATAGTTTAGCATAGCAATATTAACATGTAGTAGTTAGGTAATACTAGCAGGTAGTAGCAAATAATAACCAACAAGGTAACAGTCAAACAGCCGATTGGACTAACCGAAGAATAACAAATGGAATTTGCTAATACTTTGTTTCCATCTCGACAGATTAAAAAATGGGAGACTACCATCGGCACCACTACAGACACTACCGTTCACAATGGATGGGCTCATGGAAGCCAACCAGAAGATTAAAGGAGAAAAAAAGCTTTCAGTCCGGATGAAATTCCGGCGGAAATCATCAAAGTTGTTGTTAAGGCACACCCGGAACAATGTCCGAGATTAATGAACCTCTCAATAACAACAGGGTAATTCCCCAAAGAATGGAAGATAGCCAGACTGGTTTTATTGAAAAAGGCAAAAATATAAATAGTACATGCCCATATGCATTCTGAACATCATGTGAAAATCCTCGAGCATCTGATCAAGGCAAGACTCTTAAGAGAAATAGAAAGAAAAGGCGACCTAAAAGAAAATCAGTTCGAAAAGGTAGATTAACAACAGATGCACTGGCAAAGGTACAAACATCGCAGACGAAGCAAATGAAAGGATTGGCAGGAAAATATGCACCACGGTAATGTTAAATGTACAAAACATTTTCAACTCCGCATCATGAGAAGAGATCCTGAAGGAAATCAAAAGAAAAGATGTACCTGAATATCTGTACAATATGATTGCCAGCCACCTGGAAGAGAGTGTGCTAATAGCAGGACATAAGGGAAAAACGAACATCACCTGTGCTGTTCCACGAGGCTCCGAAATTGTTCCCACATTATGGAATATACCTATACTATGATGGGGTACTAAATGTGACGGCCCCTATGAAAGTTAGCCTGATAGGCTACGCAGATGACCTAGCCTTAGTGGTGGTGGGAAAAAATAAGGAAAGTCTGGTGAGAACTTCCAATAGAAATGTGAGGGATATAGTCGAGTGGATGACACCGATGCAACGCAAGCTTACCCCTCAGAAGTAGTACTGCTGGCAGCAGGCATTAAACTGAAAATTATCACAATTGAATTGGAGGAAACTAACATGTGCATTAAATACCTGGGTATCCACATGGACCTAAACATGAAAATGGGAGCTTGTGTGAGAAAAATAGCAGAATAGGCCGGAAAAGTCATAAGCAACAAAAGCAGGATAATGCCTAGCGTAGGGGGACCTTGAGAAAGCAGCAAAATAATTCTCTGCTCAGTCGCCCAGTCGATCATACTCTATGGAACAACAATCTGAAAATGAGCCATGGAGAAAAATACAGAAATATATTACTGATTGTTCAAAAAAAAGCAGCTATAAAAATAGCATGTACATATAGAACAGCGTTAACCAAAGCTCTGTCGATGATTGCAAAAACCCCCTCCTCCCCAATATATCTGCTGGTGGAAGGGAGAACAATGGTACAGAACGACGTACCACCGAAAGGGTTAAAAAAGTCACATATAATTGAAAAATGTCAACAATCTTGGAAGAACGATAGTGATTTAGTTCTGGTGTTGGGAAAGTGTTTTGAATAGAGAATTTCATCGTACTACCATCAACGTACCACAGCCAGCAATATTTCAACGGCCGTTTCCTCTAACATGAAAACGATATTTAGGTCACTGAAATCCATCATAGAATGTGGGATCTGTCGTGAGGGTAAACAAAGTACTCTGTCGATTGCCTACCGTAGTTGTTGACGAAACGTCAGGAATGAAACCAGCAAAAAATTGCCAATAAACAAAAAAATTTAGCATGTATTTTCATCAAGTATCGACCAATTCCAGCACGTGTTTTTTTTCACTTCATAACAAATTTTTCTCTTTGGATTTTCATTTCGCTTCGCTGTTATAACCTGATACCTCGAAATAACGAGAAACCACAGAGCCATTAGAACTCATCACCGGTGTCGGTAAAGCAAAGTCTGCGTATGCACACGGCAGTGAAGTTCGTCGCCAGCTGACAGGCAGGCTTCATTCATCATACGGCCCACAGCCCACTGCCACCGTCTGTTCATCGCTCACGTTTGACAAACTTTTGATAACGGTTGAAGTATTATAACTCGAATGTCAATTTCACCTAGATGCCCTAATAGTTTGTTGGTCGACATCGTCTGCGACGAGGACGACCTGTCCACATAACTTTTCCTCTCGGCCGGATTTGACCTTCATGAAATTTTATTGATGTAGAAAATCAACAATCGTCATCAGTTCGTCACGAGTTGCCATATTAATCAAAAGCAAACGACATGGCTACTGCTTCAAATAACCTGATCTATTATTGAAAATATTTTTTTTTATTTATGATATTTAGTGGAAAGTAACCACATGTTACGATTCTGGGATAATTTCATACGTTCGTCAACAATTTATTGATTATTTTGTAAATGCGTTATGTTTTATATTTAATATTCTAACTCTGATATCTGGAAATGAAATATTTCGATATGCGAAATCTCACATTAACAGTTTTCTTTCAATTTCAAAATATAAATGTATTATCGTGTAATGTCCATATATATGTAAGTATGTGTACCGAAATACGTGGCCTAACATACAATATTTTGGAAGACTATCACATAGGTTAGGTTAGGTTAGGTCCAAAGGAGGTGGTTCTATTCGAGCCTCCACCGCAACTCGCAAGGGTTTATTGTGGCTCACACCTAATCTCACTCGGCCAAACAAAACCAGCTTCTTAACGAAGCCAATTATTTTGTATGGTGAGTGGTCTTTCAGGTCAGATGATAAGAGTACGGCTCTGCCGAACTCTAAAGACCTGATTCGGTCCTCAGCGGGGCAGGCACAAAGTATATGCTCTATTAATGAGGTAGTTGCAAGTTGCAAGATTCCCTCCATGATACCCACGACAACCTTCCCATATAAGGGTTTTTGCACGTCAGCTACACCTGACGATGCTATAGATTCAGCCGTGCAGGGCTTTTTCGTCTTTGGTTTTGGTGAAACCTCACTTGAGCGCAAACGTTTGCTAAACCTGCTCATGGGGGGTTAGTTCCCCCACCTGAGATAGATTCTGTGTACGCCGCAGCTCTCGCTCCTGTACTAAATTCACAGTGAGTGAGACTAAATTCACAGAGGAGATGGGGTCGTTAACTCGACACCCATCTCCTCTGTAGACTCGCTCCTGAGCTAAATTTACAGAGAGGTCAGTTGCAGTCGTGAACTCGACAACCGTCTCCTCTGTAGACTCGCTTCTGAATTAAATTTACAGGGAGGTCAGTTGGAGTCGTAAACTCGACATCTACCTCCTCTGTAGACTCGCTACTGAACTAAATTTACAAGGAGGTCCGATGGAGTCATAAACTCGACATCCATCTACTCTGGAGACTCGCTCCTGAATTAAATTTACAGGGAGGGCAGGTGGAGTTGTAAACTCGACATCCAGACATCCATTCAGTCTCGCACCTGAAGAAGGTCAATCACGGCAGAGCCCCGCATTACCGTGACAAGGTGATGCTACGACGAGAGGGCGCCCGGTATCTCGAAGGTTCCGTAGAGACAGCTGATAGGCTCAGTGTCATTCATCCTCTCAGCACGGATACACACACCTTAGGATTAAGCCATCGATGGGATGCCATTCAGTTAGGGAATAACAGAACCACAAATGATTCGGTCATTCCCGTATCCAGCGGCGCTACTTGGAAGCAGGCATCCGATGGCCGGTTTGCTCAACCCCCACATCCCAAGCCAATGCACTCGCCGAAAACAGCATGCACAGTGGTTCAGGCATTGAAAGATAAACAAGGACAGCCAACCCGCCATCTATCACATGGGACACAGAAGGTAAAAGTTGATAATATCCTGAGAATGAATGAAAGTTAAAACAGAAGTACTACAGGGAACAGTTTTAGGTTCCATACTATATATTGTTTACATCAATAGTATCAGTCTTTAGCAGAATCTGTAATAAGATATTGTATTGCTGCCTGGGGTGGTACTTTTAACAATTCTCTCAAGATCCTCCAAATATCTCAAAATACACTTTTGAAAATATTATTCAAAAGACATAAACTGTACTCTACCGAATGTTTGTATAAGGAAACACAGTTACTGAAAACGAGAGAACACTATATCCACCAATGTTGAACTTGGGTGTACACAAATAAATTTACACTTCAATCAAGAAACAAAGAAAAACAAACAAGATTCGTTACTAGTTCATCCATAAACATACCAATATTTAATAATATAATAATAAGTCACACACATAGATGTATTTCTATCATAGTCCAAAATTATTCAATCTTCTGCCAGTTAGCATAAGAAACAATTCCAATCTCAATACATTCAAAAAGCAATCAAAACATTTATTATGTTCAATACCTAACTTCTCGAATCATGCGGCTAAACATAAACGATGTTCAGCAAGTTCTTCATCGTTCTCAATATTTACGAACTCTGTGAATTATTTAATCGAAATGTATGTATATAGATATAGGTAAGATAGTTAATGACTATTGAATACACTGAGTGGTAGATGGAAAACGCAACACAAGTACTTTAGTTACTTAGGTGCATCCATCTTCACACTAAACCCGGCAGTGAAGTTGCGAAAAAAATTTTACGAAGTTCTTATTCGAGAATTATAGTTATAAAAAATTGTGGGTGCATACTTGCAATTTAATGCGGCAACAGGACGGATAATTCGTGAGAGTCTACAAAAAATTACGACAACACCCTAAAAAATTTTATTTGTATTTAAGGATGTCAGTTGAGGCATTCGACCTAATTTTGAAGTTGACTGAATGCAAATTGCAAAGAACTTCAACGAACTTTAGAGAAGCTATTTTAGCAGTGTCGGTCAAAATTTTTGAATTTTTCCTTAATGGGTCTGATGAGTCCCAAATTGCCCTTTTTTGTACACAGAAGTTATAATGGTTTCCTTCATAGCTAGGCTACCCTGCTGGAATATCAAACACGACTGATTAGTGTGGATAGACGCCTGGCGTACCTTCAGATGGTTTCTGGAGGTTATATGGAAGTGGGGGGGCCACAGCGGCTACCGTCGTTCTGTTACTTACGTTTATAAATAGCAGGATGTTCGCCATGCAGCTATCTACCATCTACCATCCTACCAACCTTCCTGCAGGACCAACGTTTGTCTGCCACACTAGCATCCAAATATAAGCTCTCCCTTTCTCTCTTCCTCTGATTGTATGTGACATTAACCTTTTTTGTCTTCATTTTTTACTTGTGAAAAAATATTGCTATATAATAGTATATGTCGCATATATTGTTGATGACGCCTTTAATTGTCCCAACTGTATCGTACTAGGAAATCGACGGATTTAACACTACATACTCTTGTAAAAAACTTCACCGAATACTTTGATGATGAAAAGTTTCTCGAGATCAGAGGAGCATTTGACAATGCACAACCAAAATCAATTACATCAGCTTCGGCTAAATAATGCAGAGGCAATTCTCATCGACTGAACTGAACAACTACTAATATTCTTCAAGATGAGGCCATCAGGTTCAGGTTCATAAAGAACTACACTCTGTATGAGACACTATACTCCTTTAAGTGGTTACTACCGACGAACAGGTTGTGATATCTTCGACAAAATAGAGGTAGGTGTGTGAAACGATGCAGAGATGGCCTTGTCATCCTAACAAGGACCACATCTTTCTAAGATCTTTGGTCCCCTTCCTCATTCCTTTGATGGTGCGATTATTCCATTTGCAGTGAAATATCTACGTACGATCCTTGATAAAATCTTACCGGGGATACTCACTTGGGGATACACTATCCCCAAGGAAATGTAGGATCTGTGTAACATTTTGAGGTTTGTGGCCAAAACAAATCCACTGAATATATGTGATGATTTCCAGATCAACGATCGTGGAAAAACTGCCTGGTGACCGAAAGTTTCGCAACAAACGACTCAAGGGATGAAGACAGGCTTGATTAGTTAGTTCTGTCTCCGATGCCATCTGCAACTCACCGTCACCGATCATGGAATTCCTTCTGGACCCACGTTTTTTTCACACTTTCTTCTTATTATTACGACCTGCCTTATACATTCCAAATTTTGAAAAGGGAAGACTGGTTCCTCCGGGATCAGATAGTTATGGCCACAGATGGATGAAGAATATCTTCAGATTCTGGTGCAGAGGAAACACTCGCTGACTCAGGTCAAATATATCAACCTGCCTAGTGGTGAAATATTTCAGACAGAACTAATTAACTTACAACTAGACTGCCAATGAAATTCAAATAATTAAGGGTAGATTTTCAACAACCAGCAAAAAAAGATGCTCTATTTCATGGAATGTGTAGGTTCTTTCAGTTGGTAACATTTCGGATGTTATATGGGGTAAAACGTATCAAAGTAATAATGATGATTCAATTCTAAACAAACTAAATGATATCTCTTAATGTATTGATAAATGAATTCTGATCCTCGCTGTTTTTTCATGCATAGGTAACATCCGTATACCCAGTGGGATGATTAACACATAAAACGATAGATATCTATAAAATCGATAGAAACTGTTTCCCTGTAAAATCAGTGAGATATTTCGTTGCACAAAGTAATTAAGAGGAATATCTCGAGTTGCATCTGTGTCTATATAAAGCATCGTCCAGAGTCAAATGAAAAAACTGGCCTTTTTTGCCGGTAGCATATGTGATGCCTGAAGGTTATTTAGGTTATATTCTCATCTCACTACTCACGGTGTCTGTTTGTTGGTGTTTTATTTTGTTTGGGTTTTTATTGCATTTGTGTAACAGTAGGTGGTTTGTTCCACTCCGGACGTACACATATACACGTTAACGATTCGGATACGTCATGTTCTTTCTACGAATGCACAAGTGTTCGTTACAGAGTGGATCTGCTCAACATGAGAGAATGACTAGGTGGTGAGAGTTGGAACAATTTCAATTCTGAAAGGTGAAAATTAAATTATGGAAATGAGTTTGTAACAAAGTAGAAGATATGTTTTCAAAAAACACCTTTGTGAGATTTTCACTTGACAGTTTCACAAAAACGCAACACTAGTTTCGCTATATAATAGCTTCTTCAGGCGTGTCTTTACTGACTAAAATCTACATATTCAATGCTTCATAAATGTTATCAGAATTTGATGTTCCTTCATTTCAAGTACCTGAGTTTTACCAAACCAATGTATGATAAATACCTGCGTTTGGAAATAAATCGGTAAGAAATTACCGGAATTCACGAATCTATTTATTTTTGAACTTTCTAAAAGATTGAGTTACAAACTTATCTCTTCTATATGTATCACGTCCGAGTCATGATTGAATTCATGTCCTTCTTCTAAAAGATGGTTTGCAAACGTAGAGTTGGTATTTCTATTCAAGAAACTACTTTAATTTTTTGGGAAAAAGTTGTTTCCGTTTTGCCAATATACATTTTTGGACAAGAGCCACAAGTCCCTTATTATCGTTTCCTGAATTTGGGAGATCTAGTCCATGTCTTGTTTGTGAATGTCTACGATCCCAAAACTACAACAAAAAATATAGGTCCGTATTTAAAAACTCAAAGATGCGGTTGGCCCAAGTGAGATGACACCCTGTATAAAAGATTCATAGATATATTCTGAGAGCCCACATCAAGTGCTAATAGCAAAATGTGGATAGATTTTCAATATATCTGCGAATAAAGAAGATATAGACAAAAATATAATTTGAGATTTTTTGGTTTTTCCTATATTATGTTCAGAACTAAAAGAGCTATATTCGATTTCTTTACATCATTGAATAGGTCTCTAAAATACGTAACTTTGCCATGATCAAATCGACACTCTATCTCTTATCGTTTACGAGATCCCCATGTACAGAAACGAATTTGAAGGGCCCTTTATATTCCTGAATGAAAATTTTGACACCATGGTGTTTGGACTGAAATAGCTACAAACTAGATCTGTTTCAAACTATTTTTTCTGATTGCCTTCGTCATGACATACATCAGCGAAAGACGACTGGAAAGGAAAGCATTACCTTAATAGCAAAAAACGACTCTTCCAATTCCGTGATGCGAGGGAAACAAGATTCTTTCCTAAACATGGTAATAAATAAAGTTTTTAGTTTTCATAATACCCAGTTTCCAAACTTATCTCCGTGTCGTTTACTAATATTGGCTTTCCGATTTATGATCACTTTCCTACAGCTCAATCTATCTCCACCTTTTCGCCCGGAAAATGGGAAAGTGCCGCGAATAGCGAGAACGGTGAATGTTTTCGAACCTCCGATATTCCTTTACATACCCACGATAAAGGTATATAAAAAACCTCAGATAAGAGAAACATAATACAAGGGAAATGCATACGTAATTTGATTTCCTTTTCAGATCTTTACGACAATAGCGACGTGTTAGCGTGAAAGGAAAACGGGTAGGTACGATTTCTGAAAAAAAAAAACATGAAAATATCTGTAGCATATGAAACTTATAAAACATACGGAACAAAACTGGAAGTAAATTATAAACCCAAACTTCAAATTGGAAAGCTTTTTGGCTTTCTATTTCTCACCATTATACAAAAAAATACGGTGAATAATTAATTTTCTCAGAAATTATTTAGTCATCAATTCATTTTGTGTCCTTTTCAAAAAACTCTTCTTAGATGTAATTCACTTGTCCAGCTTTTTTTTAAATTATCGAAGCAGTTCTGATATGCACATTTTGGTATGTCCTTGACCTCTTCAGCAATTAGGTTTTTATCTCCTCGATCGTCACAAAATGCGGTCCGATAGGTTTCCTCAATCTTGGAAACAGAAAAAAGTCACAGAAGACCGAATCTGGTGAATATGGTGGCTGAAGCATGATTATTGTGTTGTTTTTTGCCAAAAACTTACGAACAAGCAATGACAAGGGAACATATGCATTAGCGTGATTCAACTTCAGGATAATGCTTCATATTGATCATACACGACCATGTGGCAAAAACTCTTGATGCACTATGCCACTGTAATCGGAGAAAATAGCACGTAAAACCTAGGCATTTAACGAACTTGGTGTGCTTTTTCGTTTTGGCTCTCATAGGCTCCTCCAATTGGGACGATTAGCCCCTGATTTCGATGTCAAAACCTTTTGATAACATGAGTTTCTAGGTGCGGTGATATATTTTCTTCGAATCTGTAGTATTTCAAACTTTCAAAATGAACTAGTTTTATCTAAGGAGCAAATTATGTCGACGAATTCAACAAAAACAGTCGATCTTTAGGAATATATTTTGCAACGAATAACGATACATTTAGTGATCTTTAATGGTCAATACTCAAAAGTTTTTGTAAAACTGATACAAGCTGGCTCCTTTTTGAATATGTCACTTCAAAACTGAAACCCAAAGCAGGACTGAAGAAAATTTACGAAAGTATTTTCAATTAATGCCTGTACATCCAGTAGTGTCAACAGAACTTAACACCAATTGAGGTAGTATCTTAAAATCATCGTTACAAAAATTCAAAAACCGTCACAAAACCCCTGCAACCGTCAAAAAATATATCTTATCGTAAAATTAAGCCCCATTTCATTTTTGAACAGATAGTGTATTCAATATATCTCATACTTTTTATAGCGTACAACAGAACATTAGTTGGTTCACAACTGCGCAACGATCTTTTTTAAATACAGCGACACATTCTCACCAGAAAGATAGCCAATTGCAACCTAACTTTTGTATGGTGAGCTATTTAAGAGACATACAAATTTCATCAAACATGTATAATGTCGCGGCCTCGCGATTTGGAGGTTAACTCAGATGGTAGGATTTGTATAGAAATAATAATCATGGGTAGAAAATACTCCAATTTATGGAAATGAAGGTACAACATATCCCTTAACAATGTTACGCTTTTTCAATAATGTAATCTAACAAAACAACAATGCGAATCATAAGTTACACTTACCGAAGGTACATTTTTAGGGGTGATGGATCTGTTCTCTTCAGAAGGTGCCAGAAGGGGACATTCAGTCCCTATATTCTTGTTCCCGATTTTAGGTCGAAGTCTAATATTGCCAATCAGCATTATTGGTTAATTGCCATTTGCCGAATATCATAACTATATTTAGGTAAATGAACTTTTACTAGATCGATCATTACAGTGCGGTGCACCAAGGCTATACATTTGGAAAATAAAATATTTTCAGGAATTAGTATTTTTACCATTACCATTACAAAAAATTGGATTCTCAGGAGGCTAAATGACAATATCCAAATTAAAAAAGTAAAATATAAAAACACTTCCCAACAACTTAAAACCCCACTTCGTTCTATTAGGTACTCTGAAATTAGATAAATCTAATGTCACTTGGATTTATAGATGCAACAAAGAATGATGCGTGATTTAAATTGGCAATAAACAGTGGTGATAAAATTGTTTCACGAAAGTGAATTTCATTATTTGTCATATTTGAACTACCCTGTTCCGAATATTCATCTGTAACGTAGCTTTGAATGTACCTACCTTGTTTATGAATTCCTTCTTTTTGTTTGAAGGTGATTAGAAAAGTTTCATGCTGCCATGATCCATGATCTCATCAACATTTGATTTTTCAACATTTCGATATTGCTTTCCTTCAGAGCTTGTATTTCGGTTCGGAAGCTTACGATCTCTTCGACGAGTGCCTTGGTATGGTTTTCAATTGCTTTGTTCAAACTCTGTACTATGTCAGGTCATGAAGTACACTTACTTTGTCCACCACTCTCCATTACATGTCGATGGTCACCTCTTCCTCTGGTATTTACCATATTTACTAAATTTATATGTGGGATACAACGAGTTGCATGAGGAATCGGTATTTTATGAACGTTTGAAGTTCATTTGCTATAGATTGGTATTTTATGAATTTCAGATTTGAAAAATAACTGAAATTCTTCAGATTCATCTGTGTACCAGTGTCACTCAGAAACCTGGTTAACTGCTTACATGCTTTGGATGAAGCCAAATGCTTCAAGTGGCAAGAACATTTCATACAAGTTATTGTAGGCAGTTAATTTTTCAAAAAGGCAAACATTTTTCAAAAAGGCAAGTTCTGAAGCGGTCGGTAGCCGGGCGGTTCGACGTAGGTGCTTTGTTCACTCAGTCTATCGGCCGATGTGTGAACCAACAGTTCAAGCCGCAGGCAGAACGCTCGATTTTCACTCCCTATCGTCCAACCTGTGTTAGGAATCACACGTTTAAAGGTAAGACCTCGTTATTCCTTAACTCGCACTTGTTTCGACTTCTGAGGTTTGTCATTCGTATGGGTGCGATAGCTGGTTAACGGAAAAAAACATATTATTTTAAACATATTTTTTAAACATCACTCACAACTGCATTTTATCGTTAACACGGAATCAGAAAAAAATGTTCCACTTATCGAAGAAGTTTTTCAATATTTTTCAATTCTATTTTCAGGAAACGATTGTTTGAAGTTTACTATAGGGCGCCAAATGCAAAATGTTTTTATTAAATATTTTGCAGTGTCAAGTCCTCTATTATTTTATTGCACTCAGTAGGATAATCAGTTTGCTACTAATAATTATTTGAATATTCTGAAATCGTTCATTTTATATATGATGAGTTTGGAGTGTCTTTTGCAATGAATATCTTACATCACTGTCATGCTGTGAAAACTGAACTACACAAAAAGTAATTTCCCCACTTTCACGTGGTTTCCATAAATAAACCCTCGTTAACATAGTATATCATTTTACTTTGTAAAGTATTGTTTTCTTTCCAACGTATAACCTCTCTCATGTGACGCCCTCTTTCCTGATGTCCTAGATCCTGTGGCGACGATAAATCAGCTATATCGTTCGTTCTTATTATTTTTCACCCCTCAAATTATAATATTTACTGTATCTATCGATTGTAAATTATTATTTTAGAGGGAGATCTCGTATCGCAAAAACTCAAATACCCTTTTCAAAATGCCTGGTAATATCTGCAATCGTAAAAATAAATTATCTCTTGTCCCTTTTTTTGATGTTTGTTCGTTGCGGTTTCCTTTAATATGTGTATGTTAATTAATTCTTCATGTATATTCAGGACCGGGATCGGGATTCCAGATAGGAATACATTGGACATTTTTTTCTCAACGGCTTTATTATCTCGGAAGGGTGAAACTGTTATTGTTATGAACAATTTCTCTTATTTTCCTGTTGAAATTGAGATTTTATCAAACTACCAATCGGAATGATGGTTCCAAGTCAATCACAATATAATAATAATAGTACAGGGTTAAGTTATGTTCGGTTTGACCAATAGTGAGTAGGTATATTCGGTATTCCACCGCAGTCCGCAAGGGTTTATTGTGGCTAACACCTATTCACACTCGATCAACTCCGCTTCTTAACGAAGCAGATCAATTTATATGGTGAGAGATCTTTTAGGTCGGATGGTATGAGTGCGGCTCTACCGTAAGTCTGAAAAAACTTGATTCGGTCCGCAGCGGGGCAAGCACAAAGTATGTGCCCTGTTGTTTCATCATTTTTCAAACAGAGGCGACACACACTGTTATCTGAAAGTCCAGTAGGATAGTGTTTCAGGAGCGCGAATGATATCACAATATGCAGTGGTGACAAGTTTTTTCATGGAAAAATTCAAACTACAGACCTAAGAGCAAGCAGCTGTAAAACTATCGTTGGCAGTGATACCTCGATGATTCCATAGATGTTCTGGTGAACAGACGTGGAAACAGACCCTTATCAAAGACTACAAAAAACCAATTCACACAGGCAGATATCTGAACAAAAATTCAAAGTACCAGTCACGACAAAAGAGAGGAGTAATCAAAAGACATCTGTGGTGGTATAACTTTCTGATCGGACTCTTTCATAAGAGTTCAACATATTCGCCAAAGATTGAAACTTTGCTATAACTATACCTGAGGGGGGGATCAAGGGTGATTGATTCCCCCCCTCCCCCGTTGGAATCAATCACTAGTCTGTCCCATCTGGATCTGTATGTTAAGGAGGTTGCGGTAATGGCCATGGTATGATTGCGCACAGCTGGTGTAAACCTCGAAGTAGGAATGGGTCAATTGAGGCTGAGCCTATGGCGAGAAGCACTCTTTGCGCAACCTCGGCTGCAGGCAAGCAGTGATCCCATTGAACCCAGGTTTGTGTTTAATAAACCCTACAAAATACAAATAAAACAGAACACGAAGCCAGATACTACAAATGCAATACGCATATTTACAGACAGCTCAAAAACCAAAGAAGGCTCAGGATGTGAAGTACTCCGGATCACTAAGCCTAAGGATTAAGTGGGGAATGGAAACTGGCTGGTATCTCAATTGCCACAAAAACAATAACATTCTGCACTGATAGCAGACAAGCACTATTAGCCTTGAACAGTTAACGTGTTACCTCAGGGCTAGTAATAGAGTGCCACCAAGATTTAGCCAAAGCCTCGGTAGATAATAACATTATCCTGAGGTGGATTAAAGGGCATGACAGGAGTGAAGGTCATCGTATTGTCGACTCTTTTGCCAAGAAAACGGCTGGACTAAAAATTTTAGAATCCATTCGCTCATACGGCCTTCGACAACTTCGGAGCTAGCCAAACATTACACCCATGCTCAATTCCTAAAGAGATGGGACGAAATCAAAGGATGCAATCGAGCCAGGATCACCCTTGGCGACCCTTGGAAGCTGGTGCCGAAGAAATATCTGACGATGACCAGAAAAAGTCTACGCTTAACAGTAGGATTTTTGACTGGCCACTGTCGACTGAGAAAACACCTCCATAATATGGGGCTAGTGGACACATCTCTATGCAGGATGTGTTAACAGGAAGATGAAACTATCAGTCATATCCTGTGCGAGTGCCCGGAGCTATCGTCAATAGGAGACTGTGTATTCGGCGAGTCTTCGTCTACACCTGCCAGTATAAAGGAGATGTCTCCTCGTAACCTGTCCACCTTCCTGGAAAAAACTCGATGGATGATGACCTAGGAGGAAAACTTCTCGGGAGGATAAACAATGGGTTACATGTGGCCTAAGTGCTGTGGGCCTATACTACCCTCCCTACTCTACAGATACAGATACTATTGGAATCATAAAATCCGTAAGAAATTGTATCAAGTCCTTGGCAAAAGGAACCAAGTACTTGAAAGAGAATATTGAAAAAAACTTTTCCGAAACACAATGAAAAAACCTTACGGCAATGTGCGTACAAACTTTTAAAGATCTTGGCGACACTACCTGTTTTCACATGTACCCCTGAAACGTCTTCATCTTCTCTGAAACGCCTCAAAACTTATTTAAGAAACTCCACAAGCCAGGAACGACTAAACGGTTTGCCGTTAATGTCAATCCACCGTAGAATTGACATCGACACCTAGGAGGTAATTGATTTGTTTGCTGCAAAGAAAGCTAGAAAACAAAATATGATTTTGTATAAAGGTGTTAATATTTCTGTAATGGTGTTGTAATAAATATATGTATATTTCCATGTAACACCATTTTCTTTGTTTTGTTATTTTTATATTTCATGTTTTTCTACTGTACCACCAAACCAACCCCCCCTCCCCCGAAATTGTTTTCTGGCTATGACCTTAGAGTAGGAAACTTATATGTAAAATTCAATATTTATTATCTACTGATGATAATAATAATAACTTTATTCACAACGTATTACAAGGATTAGAGTACAATTAAAACAAAATATTTGAATAAAGTGTTCTGGCGATAAGAGCACAGCTCTTGTTTCGCAAGAAGTTATAAAGAATATGTAAGTACATGAATATTTGTATAAAAATATGTATGGCCTTCATGGAATAGAAACCACAAAACATTTATTTAAATTTTGTGAATTTGGTGATATAGTTGAGCAAATTATATTTCGGCTTGAGGTAAAATAGGCCGATTGAATACTAGACAAACAAAAAGTAAGAAAAATAGATAAAACAGACAAATATTTTTTTTACTGTATATTTTATATGAGAGTCCCACCTTAAGTTTCTATCTATGTAGACGCCCAAGTA
>WOGP01000967.1:0-21079 GCA_015342065.1 Leptinotarsa undecemlineata | reverse complement strand
GCTAGACGCGGATCATCAACTTCATATATAGGTCCTGAACCAGCTCTGGGGGTACGAAAATCATTGGTACGAAATCAGATTAGGACATGGACCAATAAGAAGCACACAGAGTACTGGACAAAAGTACCTGGCAACAAACACAGTAGAACCTTCATTAGGGAAACGTCCGAGAAAAGAACCGAAGAACTACTGAAATATAGTAGGGATCGATTCAGAATAATTACAGGGCTACTAACCGGACATTGTCCGCTTAGAGGACACCTAAATAAAATGGGTCTGTACAACGGAGACCTCAGCTGCAGATTATGCAACGAAGGGACAGAAACAGCTCTACACATCTTATGCGAATGTGAGGCACTGGATCACAGGAGGCAGTCAATATATGGACATAGAAAATTACGCCCAGAAGAATATGACGAACATCCAACACGAAACCTGTACAAACTAGTACAGGGAACGAGACTGATGGAATGGGTGTCATACGAAGATGGGAGAATAAACGCAATAAGCCCAAGAGGCTGCAGTGATTTCTGGAAACTTGAACTAAATGGACAAGTCAGACAGCTCCCAATGTACAAAAAAATACTCAATATTGAAACTGTAACAAAATGTATGAAATTTCCAAGGTTTTTTATTGATCAATTTCTCAATTGAGATTGTTTGAATATATCTAATATCGAATAATTATATATTTCAGTATACTGCAAAAAATCTATTTTTCT
The DNA here is from genome assembly GCA_015342065.1 of Leptinotarsa undecemlineata. NCBI lineage: Eukaryota > Metazoa > Arthropoda > Insecta > Coleoptera > Chrysomelidae > Leptinotarsa > Leptinotarsa undecemlineata. Next base: position 20,357 of record WOGP01000967.1, on the reverse strand, counting down.
CCCAATGAAGATAAATTTGATTTAAATTTCGAGCTTTTATCGAAATTTACATAATTGAAGCAAATTTCTATCTGTACGAATCGGATGGAAATTTTAATGAATTGCCAAATGAAAGAAATAATATCTCCAGCGATATGTGGAGACTTGCTTTTAGTTAACTTTCCGTCTATTTTTATCTATGATAGGAAATAACAAAATTTATCCTAAAAAAATTCCTGTTTCTTACTACTTTTGAATTATAATCCAAACAGTAATATCACCACCTAAAATCAAGCTTCATAATGTTTCCATCAGTTGATACATATTGAAAATCCAAAAAATAAGATGTTTCCGTCAGTTGATGCAAATTGAAAATACAAAAAATGATGTTTTCGTGTGTTGTTGCAGATTAAAATAAAAAAAAAGGTTGTTGTTCACAAGTTGATGTAGATTAAAAATACTAATACACTTTTTTAATTCCAGAGAATATTAGTAGATAAGGAGGATCTTCCGGCAGCCAGAGTGAAACCTACAACTGGAAAATTATACTGGATAGTGGACAAAGAAGCAGGATTATATGTGAACAAAATATGAACAGATTGTCTTAACATTTTAATCAGGGGAATTTTTTTATAAATACATATACAGTATAATAAATACTATATTTATTAAAATATTAAGTACATCACATTTCCCATTTATTTTATTTGGAATATAATATATATCTGTAAATATATATCCTGGGATTCATCTATGTTTGAATGTCAATCTGGAAATAATTCATGCAAACTTTTAAAGATTCAAAAGTGGCATAACATCAATAACGAGTGAATAATTTTAAAATCTAGCGAGTTTTAAAAGCGAATTTGAAAGTGCAAATAAATAAGAAATTTCCGTTTGTGGCTGAAGTCATGTAGTTGAAAGAGTATAACTAGCCCTTATACCCATCATGGATAAGACATTGCAACTATCACATGAATTAAGCACAGAAGTTTGTTGTAATGCATTAATTTTATCTTGCTCAGCCACAAACGTATCAACACATTTGGAGGAGTAGGAGAAATATATCCAGCGTATGTTGAAGCTTATTATGTACAAATAAATAAATTTAAACTAGACAATATTAAATTGTCATGTAGAAAGATTCGCTCCGCCAAGTCGAAGCCATGCTGCCCTCCGCAGAATTTTGGAAAATAAATAAATTGGTTCCTAAGCTGTCTTCATAACATCACGTCATGTTGACCCCAAGGAGTCGACTGGAATATTCATAGACAACATAACTGATACTGACAGCTGGCATTACTTTTATGAAGTTGGGGGTGATTCCTCGATACAGTCCAAAGAAACCTTCTTTCTCAATAATGGTGCGGAATACGCCTGTCATTGTGGCCGAAGATGGGTCTATGGAAGGATGAACAACTGTAAATAAAAAAAGAAAATACTATTATTTTCAAATAAACACTTTCAGATACAGAAATGTTTTTAATGTTACAAAATCTCCAGAGCATGAATATAATAGAATGGCATGGAAAACTTCTTTGGAAAAATGTCGACTACAATGTCTACTTTTAAAGTAAGACAACCTGAAGAAAATTATCAAACCATTCTTCAAATAATCAATATTTTGAAGAAAAAACATCTGATGATATTTAGTGCCACGATTATTGACCAAATAAGTCTCAGTTGTCTGTCACTATTTCAAAACCAATATGATGTGATGTGACTACACAAACGAAAAAATAAGGTGAATTTTCATATTTCTCAGAAAATATTCATTTATTCATCAATTTCTATTTTATTCCCTCCCTCGGTATAATACACTTGTGGCGTTTTTTCTAATCCTCGAAACAATTATGATACCCACTTTTAGTATTGGATTGAGCTCTCTCAGAGATTCGGTTTCTATCTCCTCAAACGTCGCAACGTCTCTTCAACTTTGGAAACAGGAAAAAGTAGCAGGTTGTCAAATATTTTAATTATGGTGGCTAGGCATGATTACGGCGTTGTTTTTATCCAAAAAATTATAAACAAGCAATGAAGAGTGAGAGGGGGAGTAATCGTGATGCAAAAGCCATGAATTGTTTTTCAACAATATCGGACTTTTTCTTCGTACTGCTTCTCGCAAGCGGCGCATAACTTCAAGATAATACTCCTTATTGACCATACGATCATGTGGCAAGAACTACGCTACGGTAATCAAAGAAAACAGTAAGCAAAACCTTGACTTTTGATTGAACCTGGTGTACATTTTTGATCTTGGCTCTCCTGGGCTCTTCCATTGGGACAATTTGACTCTGGTTTCGAAGTCATAACTAAATACCATGCAACTGATGCATTGCAATCCTTTTAAGCAAATTTGGGTCGCCTTTGACGTCATTCAACGATTCCTGACCGAGACTCATACGACGGTTTTTTTGGTCAAAATTCAGCAATTTTGGAATGAACTTGGTCCATGAAAAGCATCACCTCTCAAAACTTCTCGACTTACATGGACTATATTTTCATGAATCATAAAACTAATGCAGCTCTACTAAGAATATGAAGTAAACTATAAAAGTTTATTTTTCATCGAGTTACATAATCTTATCTACCTATTTGGACTTCATTAGTACGATTTCTTGGCAGAAACACAAGAAATTTTGTGAATGTAAATTCAATATTACATTGAGATAATAACTTTTCTCTCTTCTCCAGTAAAATTGTATGGAAGATGCACTTCAAAAAAATTAAGCATCTTTGAAATATGTAATCTCAACCCTTCATATGGCCGATTGTTTTAAAGGTAAATCGAATTACTGATGAGAAATTTTTGTACTCAAAGTTTTAGGTACTGTTTCCAAAATTAGAGGCAGTATAACTTTACCATTAGATTTCAGAATATTCATGAAAGGTCATCCTTTAAAGAGTTCAAGAGACATTTTCATAAAAAGTTATGTTTCAAATTACCACCGTTGTCTATCAACTCACCTTGTGCTTGTAATCTGGTCCTAATGAGAGCTAAGGGATAGGAACACATCTGGCCTAGTGTACTGCTAGCGCTGCCGCAAGCCAAAAGCATCCAAAAACTTGGTTGTTCATTACTTAAGTGTGTCATGAAGTATTTCTTCTTTAAAGTTTCATATACAGCTAAATCTATCCCCGCGTATGGTATAATACCTAAAAAAAATAATTATTTATAACTTTCAATTGTTCACATACATACATTATTGTATTCTTCATCAATAAGCAACAAATTTTAGATACATTATCTCGAAATTTTTTCTTCAATCGAATTTGCAGTATGCCAGAAAAAGAACAAATGTCCTATACAAAATATAAGGCTTAATTTGAAGTTTTAGTAAGAATATTGCCATTTTGTTATTATTATTCTGGTGTCAATAATTTTCGTGCATGCAGTGTTTTGGTATTTTCAATGTCATGAGCTTTGGCTTTGTTTTTTACTCTTCTTGGTAACTTAGAAGACAAATTCAATGAATTTGAAACTCACCTAATATATTTGGAATGTAACCTCTGTAAAAACTCATCAATCCTTCTCCGACATATATTTTGTAGGCAGCGTCAGCTATACTTTTATACTGCCCGGTTTTTCTCAAAGCAAGCCTGGTCTTGAGTACCTCCAATGGATAAATGGCGCTTTGGCTGATTCCTCCTGCTAGTGCACCAGCAATGAACCTGTAATAAAAATGTAGACACTTATAGCACTTTCCAGTACACCTCAAATTTGAACAGAGTGCGATACACATTGATTATAGCGGGTAGAAATTTGATGGAGAAGCTTGCGTCAAGAAGAGTATTGCATTTCTGGTGATTGGGAAAAGGCACTTGTTTTGGAGTCGAAAATAACTAGTGACAAAATAGTTAAAGACGAAACCATTACTTTGAAAGTTCATTTCTGCAGAAATATTTTGCTTTCCCTAAAGATTTTTTATTGTTTCTGCAAGCAGATTATAAATAAAAATACCTTGGCTTAATTCAGCAGATTAATATGAAAGTAAATTCATCAGTTTATTCTTCTTGTATTATAATTATAGACATTGTTTTAAAATTTTATGTTTGTATATTTGTGCCCGGTAAACATTTCGCTAGTATGCATATTCTCATTTCATGAAATGTTTGAATCTCTGAAAGTTTTTTTAGTTTATAAACAATCACACATTAATAGTACATTCCAGAAAAAAATTACAAGTATACCATATTGTTGGCTTCGTTATGTTGACATGTTTGTTATTTGACAAGATGATGAAGACACTTAAAACGATTTTCTATTATATCTAAAGTCTCTCGACCCAAAAATCTAATTCATAATGGAATAAACAACTCAAGGGACTCTTAGCAAAAGACAATCACATTATCTCATTCAAAGATACAGTAATTCTAAATAAACTCAAAATTACTATCAAAGATTATATAGAGGATGCAATAGAAATTTAAAAACACAGGAATAATTTCAATAGAAAAGAAAAGGCAATGAACATTAGTACAACCTGGCTACCTGTCCTTAATTGTACACAAACAAAGCCAGGTAATCCAGTTAAGAGAAAACAAGTCCCGCCCACCTATCACTACATAGGTATAAAACAAAGTCGCTTCTCGCTGTCTGTCCCTATGTATGCAATTACACAATGGATTTTGATGAGAATTTTTTCAACAGATAGACAGAGATTGAAGACGAAGGTTTATATGTATATAACATGCACAATATAGTACAGAAACACTGATAATTATATTGGTTTCTAATGTGATATCGTAAATAAACACATTTTTTGTGCTTACATTGCTAACGCTGGCTGAACCCTACAAGATATATCAAAATAATGTACTACAGTATTGTGCACCTTTATAAAGGCCTACAAATAAAGTCCGCGATGGTATAAGTCTTTTCAGTCAGGGATAGCCCAGAATAACCATTTCACATTGATTATGTTGATTTATGAGACCACGATATCATACTTAGATCATAATGAACATATTTATCCATGACATCATTTGTAGTAAAATATACCAAGTATGGTTTAACATATGGCTTCAGTTTGAAATTTGATACTAAGTTTATATAGAAAAAAATTGGCATGATACATAGTATAGTAGTAGTGCTGAAATTACCTAATGTCACCCAGCAGACAAATATTCATAAACATAAATTCTGCTAATCATCTCCTAAAATGTGCAAGTATAACCTGATGTGCAGCTATTTTACCTGAAAAAACTTTTAATTGACCTTCTCAAATAAGAGCATTATTTGAAATTTAGGACACATTTCACAGTTTAGCTTGATTTCTATCCCCAAAAGTTACCTAATAACTTTCTTGGCTACATAATTCACATATGTGGCAGGCATCCAACAGAAAATATGTATTCGTCTTGGCAGTGGCTTTGATGTCGCCAAAATATTTATTTGTGGTTATCACCAGGGACTTCATACAATAATAACAAGAAACAAAAACCTCACAGTTTTGATAACTGTTTGATTTGTACTGAGTAGCAAAATTTTGGGCTCACAACACTTGAAAAATATAATGGTGGAAATGAATTTATTTTAAAATAAGAGTTTTTTCTATTTTCTAGATTTTCCTGTATTTTCATAAAGAATCACTGAGAACCATTATTACTAGATTATCTGGGCGAATAACACCACAAGTGGATGTATAATTTTTATTAGAATATTCAATTTTATTTTCAAATATGTATGCAAGTAACCTGACAAGAACAATTCTATCTTTTAACAATCAGAAAGTTTGATGAAATGACAATCTGTTGAAGTAATCATAAACATAATAAAATTGGCACAGATTATCTTTTGTCATAATGTACTGAAAACAGTAATATAGAACCAGCTCGGAAAACGGTTTGATGAAAGACAAAAAGAATAACACAGAGAACACAAAGAAAAATCCCTAAAAAGGACTTTGTGAGAAAAAAACTGCTTTAACAGAGAAGCAGAATAATTATAGGCTATCACTGCACCCTTATATTCATCTCACCTGAACAAGGGCTGTGAAACGAATATCTTAGCTGTACATAATGCAACAAAAGGGCAGATACATCTTATGATGTCTCATGGTGATACATTGAATCACAGAAGATAACCAACTAACAGATATAAAACTTGAGCTCAGAAGAATATACCACATTCAATTCCCGGAATTGAACTTCGTCCTTTGTTTTCAATATAAATGTACTCTAACTGTACTGTACTATTTAGTTTTATTACGAAAAACAATAAAGGCGATATCATTATTAATCAACACAGCATCCATACAAACTAGTATAGGGAACAAGATTGTTGGAATATCAGTATTTTAGAAAGATGAGAGAGAAAACTCAATTAACCTACGAGACTGCGATGTTTTCCAGAGGTTTGAAAGATATGATAAGTCAGACATTTCACAAATAGCAAAAAACTAGCATAATAGTCTATTCAAAAGGCAGGAACTGTTGTCATTACTCATTAGAATAAATTTTATTGAAGCAAGCCGAAGGCGAACACAATAATATATATAAGAGTAGTTACTTAGAGATATCTTTTTCTTTCAGTTTGTATTTGAAAGTAACTTCTATGCATCCTTTACTCGATCTTTGTGAAACGCCTATTTAGAAATAAAATGCTTTCTTTCTTCCTTTGGAAGTTATCCAAACTTTTTTGTTCAAAGACAAAAAAGTGGAAGGCCGAAACCGTTCTATCTCACAAATAATTTTCTTCTAAAAAATACCCCTTTAATTTAAGCAAGAATCCTATAGCTAGGATTAAATCCAATGAGCGAATGAATGTCATTACATACTGTCATCTTGACATTAGTAGATTTACCTCAATCGTGTCATAAGGTCGTAAATTTATGAATGAACTGAAATGTTATCCAGTTTGGTACTGAAGAGACAATAAGGCAAGTGTCTTATTTTGAAACATCAATATCTGCCATTGAGGGTGAAGGTGTTTCATGTAAGTGAATTTGTATCTCTTCAATATAGGTACTATATTGTGAAGTAACCCTGTAAATAATATCTGATTCAATTCCACAATGAATGTTTGAAGTACAAGCTAAATAGGGAGAAGTGTTTTTGTATAATTCAATGTTTATATTAAAGTAGTTGTTTCGAGAGGGCTCTTTATTCCAGTTTGGGTCTGAAAGTTACTTCTTTGCATGATCTCCACATCTCTGTATAGGGTTTATTTTGAAATTAATTGGTTTCTCCTTTTCGTTGGGAGATAACCACTTTTGCTGTATGAAGATTGAGATGTAGAATGCCAAAATCTTTCTTTCTCAACAAAATTTTTCCTTCTAAAAATATCTCTTTAATTTAAAGAGTAACATCATTTTCACAAAATACAACAAAAAACAAAATATTGTGTATTATTGTTACTTTATTCAATTTAAAAAAATTGGGTGGTTAAAAAAATGAAAAAATGCCGTCTTTTGGTGGGAATTGAACCCAAACTCAAATTTAAGTCCCATATTTCGAATTAACTAAAAGAGCAATTTGTTCAGGCCAGTCTTGACTTACCTACACTGTACATCCAATTTTACCAACTACCCCACAAAGATGTGTACAAAGTAGTTTGGCATAAAATTATTTCAAGTTTTAACCTAATCTCATTTTATTATTGAGTAACGAATTACTGAAACGTTACTGCAACTTAGTCCTATAAGGACATTTTCAAACTTATATATTAAACTAGTTTAATGTATAAACTATACATTATATATTGAATTAGTATAAACTAGTTTAATGTATAAGTTTGAAAATATCCTTATAGGACGAAACTGCAGTAACGTTAGTTACAAATAAAAGTGGTAAAAAACATAGAAAGTATATAATTGAAAACTGTCAGTTCAATGATTATGGTTGACTTTCAGAATATATTTTGAAGTAGACCATAGAAAACAAATATTTACCTTTCATAAATGCTTAGAGTATTAGTTGAGTCTCCCTTAATCAGTCTTTTGATTTGTTCATAGGCGGCAAATTTAAGAGCTGACTCGGGTGCTATCTTGAGAACGTTGATCCCGTTTCCTCTCCAAAGACCAGTAACACCACCTTCTTTCACCATGTGGTTGAAACAATCACTAATTTTCTGTTTGGAAGGTTGTACCTATAAAACAATAATAATTTATTGATACCCTTCAAACAAACAATGAATATAATAAACATTTGAAAGAATAATGATACATTTTTGTACTTGTTCAAAAAATGAGTGGTTGAGTTTGTAACACAAAAGCGTGAACAATCATAAGCGATTAGGTCATATTTTTCAGTATTACTTCATATGTTTTTGATTAGTTATAAAAAGAGGATTACCTACCTGTAAAAACACTTTTAATCGATCTAAAGGTGCTGTACATGTTCTCGAAACAGCTCCAGCTACTCCACCAGCAGCCAAATGTCTCCACCACTTTCCTGTTTGCATTTCATTTTGTGTGAAGTCATCTGGTACATTCATATCCTCCCCGATATCCAAGTACTGTAATTAGAAATCAACGTCAACATCGGGCATTCAAAAATTACTAAAAATATGGTTTGGTTCCTATAGCTTATTTACTAGACTAGGTATAAAAAATCATAGATATGCAGAATTTAATAGATATGACAAAAAGTAAATATTGACTATGTGATTTATTTCAAGCCAGTAAAAAGATATTTCATTTACATTATCACGAAAAGTTTTATGAATTCTGGCAAAATTTTATTGCTTTTCATAAGTGAAAAATTAAAACCTTACTGCTGCATAAAACATAATAGCCACATATGTTCCCAGGTATTAAGGAAAGACTTAACTTTTTCACAATCGGGAAGAAACCAGAACTATTTATGAGAATTAAAATACAGTACATATTTCTACATCGGTATACTGTGACTTCATCACTTTGATTTATCCATTCTAGTGTTTGTCAATTTGTCAAATTTTGCTTGCAGGTGCTTAACGCGTTATAATGTATAATAATTCGATAAATATTAGGTTGTTTCAAAGGTTTTGTCCGTTTTTATGTAAACTATAATATCTCGGTGAATACTTATTCAATTTCATGTAAATAAGCGACACCTGAATCAGCTCACTTTTGCCAACGTAACACAAGTCGATTAATTCCATCAGAATGAAAATTGTGTGCTTGGGACTTGATGGAATCGACGAAGGCCGTTTTTGCCTGGTCCTGATTGGCGAAGGTTCTACCAGTGAGAAAGTTATCGAAGAGCGAGCGTCATCGTGGTGCAGGATCGGACATCTTTTGTTAGCCAGTAACGAAATTTTCGGTACATTTCATCAATTTCCTCACAATGATGGTTTCAATGGTTGCAGAAAGTTACAGTGAATCACACTATCCGCTGACCACCGTACAGTAACTATGTACTTTTTTGGTATGTTTTTGCCTTTGAGAAGTGTTTGTGTGGCTTAGCGATATCCAACCACTGCCCTGAACGTCTTCTGTTATCAAAGCACCTGCCTTTCTTTTTCCTCAGGTCGAGTGGGCTGAAGTCGCAAACTGAAAGTTCATCATGGTTTGCCAGGATAGTGTCTTCAACACCTCAGTCGTGTGATGGGTATAGAGGTTCCTGACACAAGGTGCAGGACCTGTCGCGAGGCGTCCGAGACCCTAATGCTCTTGCTGTCAGCATGTCCAGCATATGCGGTCTCGGCCTATATCTATATCTGTCGAGATAACACAGCCCTTAGAGTGCTATATTACCATCTACGGTACTCTTTACGGTATTGATGAGACACCGGTGTTGCCCTACGCTCCGGGGGATATTGAATCCGTTGTGGGGAACTATTCGTTTTCCACCCTCAGGCTCATACAAGCTAATAAGCCTGATGTAGTCCTTCTCGACCACAAGAGCAAAACGATATTCGTCGTGGTGTTTTCAGCTCCTTGCGAGACGAATATCGTCCGAAAAGAGGAGGAAAAATGAATAAAATATCGAGATTTTCCTCTTCGAACTCCGCAGACTCTATCCAGCCACTTTGTCATAATGGTTGTTCTGATTATCGGAGTCCTTATTGGAATGATGCCCTCTCTACTCTCGAATCTTAACACCATACCGGCTTGCCGTGCTAAGGCAGAAATCTTAGCCGGACAGCTGCAGAAGGTTGTTGTTCTTAGTCACTGCGCTTGCTCAGGGCACTTAATTCTCGGACCCAATGATCACTTACCCTACGGTGTGGGAAGTGGTCGTTAGTTGACAATGCTGACGCGCCTACTACGGTAAAATAATAAAAATAATAATAATGTTTATTAATACTCAATAAAAGAATCAGTAAGTATGCAGGATTGTGAAATTGAATAAAAAATGTTCGTCACAGAAGCTCAAGTTTCAGTGAAACTATCCCTTGTACGTGATCCCCCCTTCTTATAGAGCAGTAGTTGTTAAGCAATAAGAATAAATGATGATCATTGAGAACTGTAAAATGAAGAATTGAGAGTTGGTGATAAAATGTATATCGTTTATACATTGAAAGCTGGTGACAAAATTATTTATACATTGACTGTTGGTGATGAAATTTATAACATTTATACATTCAATGTTGGTGAAAAAATTCATAACATTTATACATTGAATGTTGGTGATAAAATTTATACATTGAATGTTGGTGATAAAATTTATAACATATATGGCGGGTTAATTTTTCGGGCTGTTTCGGCAGCGCTTTGGTTCAATTTGAATTTTTAGAGGAAAATTGTCCGAAAATCGCTTAACGACATCATGAAGCAATAAACTGAAAAGATACAAAAACTTAAAATTTGGAAAAACAGAAAAGCATCAATGTACTTATTTAGTATCGCCTATCGACCATCACGACCACGATACAGTATTTATCAAGATCCGGATATCTTACATATAAAAATGGATGTTTGTTGGTTGGTTGGTAAGTGATAAACTTCTACATCGCTCAACCGATCGTGATGAAACTTGACATGTATGAGTAATTTTTCATAAAGAAGGTTTTTATGCTCTCAATGTTTCTGTAACTCACCACTAGATGGCGATGTAGAACAATTTTTTGAATGCACTGTTCTATAACGCTGCTTACGCCTAATTTCGTTGATTTTTATTCTGTCAAAACACTGGAACAGCAGCGATACAGCAACATAGTACTAATTAGTATTACAATTACCAAATTCTACGCGGGCGAAGCCGCGGGCAACAACTAGTATTTGTATAAATCTCTGCAGGAGGTTCTCTGATTAACGCCTGCTGAAATTCGTATAATAGATTTTTGGGCAACAAATACATTTCGAGCCAATGAAGAGCTTCCCCAAAGACAAATGCCATATCTGATTATTCTATATGTGCCAAGGTGAACCGCGATCTGTTGCAAGGCCAAGCTTCTATCTCTAATAGGAAATAAGCTTTCTGTCCTTCTATAGCTTTGTCAGACTATTGAATGGAAATTTGGCATTCTATCTGTAAACCAATACAGATAACTATCATTAGTAAATGCAGTGACAGTAGCTCATGATGATGAGCTACTGAGCCAAGCTTATAAACCGGTCTCCGAACAAGGTTCATCTCCTGTCTTTCTCTGCAGCTTCAGCAGCAAGAAAATTAGTTAATACCACAAGAACATTATCGCTAAAACAAACACAGATATCTGCGATTTTTCGCCTCCTTGTTTTTTTAGTTTTTGTGCAAGTGTTTGTGCTTTTTGAGGTATTTTGCAATTGTATTAGACCATTGTTGTGGAATTGGCCGCGGTGGTACTGCGCCCGACTCACGATCGGAAGGCCGTGGGTTCGATTCCCGCCTCGACCAGATATTTTTCTAGAGAGAATTTATCTGGTTGAATCTAGAATGATTCTGCAACAGTGTTAGAAATCACACGTTAAAAGGTAAGACCTCGTTAGGCCTTAGCTCGCAGAAGTTTTTCAACTTCTGAGAGTTGTCTTTCGTATGGGGGTGAAAGCTGATTAACGGAAAAACAGATTTTAAACAGATTTTAATCAGAGTGTGCCTCAATTATGAATGGAATAGTGTTGAAACTATAAATATATCTGATAATGTACTTTTAGAAAAGAGCAAAATGTTTGTATAGATTTTCAAGGGTTACCTAACATTTGTTAAAGTGGGCAAGTAGTTTTGAAGGCTACTTTAACGTTCAACTTTTTAAAAAATTATATCTGATCCGTATTATATATCTGTTTATAGGGAACAACAATGAATTATAAATCTATGTTTTTTTTAAAAACGAAGATTTACGAAAATTATATCAGAATGACGCGTTGCATTCAGCTATGTCCTTGTTAACATTATTCTCAACATCGAATCTTACTTTGCTCAAAGGCTACATAACAAGTCTAAGGACAGAAAAAATCAGACAGTTGGATGGTTTAACATTATATATGCAAATCCATCTATCATGTTTTCGAAGCATAAACACATGAATCATGCTCCATATTAAATAAAAAACAATTGGTTCATGTTACAGAGCTGTTCGTTAAAAGTTGGGATCTGTCTTCCAAAGAAACGAAAGTGAAGACGAACATGACATAATTTGTTTATTTATCTGTAAGAATTTCATTTGGAAATCTTATCAATATATCAATGATAATAATTGAGCAATTTACTCAAATACAATTTTTATTCTAACGCATTACATTAATACCGTTTCACTGATGAAAAAACTATATGAATGTAAAGTCGTGTGATATTCAGAAAAAGTTTGAAAAACTTGTGATTCAATTAAGTATAAAAACAAATGAATAGCTGATTAACGGAAAAACAGATTTTAAACAGATTTTAAACAGATTTTAAACAGATTTTTTTTAAACAGTTTATTGTATGATTTCCACTATACATGTTATTGTTCTTCAAATGGATGAATCTCGGGAACACTTCTTCTTTCTTTGAGAAGACAAATGTTTTGGTTTGAAATGGAAAACTTTTAGAAGTAATTCAAAATACCACAAGGCCAAAAAGCCGATATTGGCTTTCTTCAATAATTGAATAGAACTGTTAGATGATGAAAATCCATATTAAAACTGATAAATACAGTTTTGATATAGATTTTCATCAAGTGTCGGCCAGTTCTATTCAATCAATTAAGATTGAGTATATAAGACTTATCTCAAAAGACTGCGATAGTATATGTTTATCTCTTAGGGCTAACTCACAGTCATATTCGAGAAATAATGGCTTATTAACAAAGCGATTTTTAGCAATTCAACACTAATCCTTATCGAAATGAATACCTTGAGTACATTGTGCATTCAGTATAGATCAATATGTAATTCGAATGAATATTTTCGAAGATATTACAGATTCAAAATGCAGGGACGTAGTGGTTGGGGCGGTACCGACCAGAGGTGCGTCCTTTAAATAGCGCGTCAAAGGCTGCGCTTCGCTCTATAGCACTTTATGATTAGGAGCGATCTCACGCATTTATATGTATATTTAGTATCAGCGTTGCACCCGTGTGGAGCCGCGGCGGGTCGCTAGTTGGGCGATGTACGGTATTGCGGAATTTTTTCATTTAGTTTTCATTGAGACAAAACTCAGTATTCTCACGGTATACGATATCGAAACATTTCCACTATTACGGCTGAAAAACAAAACTTCGCGAAACACTTTTGAAGTCAAACATATACATTCGAAGATACACCTACGCATAACTAAAATTTATATTTTCTCCAATACGCAAATGACGGTAATTAATTCCTATAGGTTTTGGAATTGCTGGAATTCACGAAGTTAAAACTATCAAACTGAAAGGTGTTTCAGCAAATTTCCTGATGAAAAAGATCGCGTGCTCAGATAAACATTCAAAACGAATCGGATTATTGAAACGAGATATCATGAATGAGTAGGAGGATATGAAATAGCGGAAAGTTGAAAAGAAAAAACATTCAGAAATCGTTTATTGCAAATCTATGGAGGTGTGAATCAAAATTATTACTAGTGAAGTGAGACGAGGACTTTAAACCGCAATTGATGAAGGGAAAAGATATATTTCTTACGGGGATGCACAAATGAACACCTGTTCTGATTTTCGAATTTTTATGAATAATTTCCCCAATGATCGATTTGTATTAATAAATGAATGAATCCAAATCGATCGACAATGTGGCAGGTGTACTGAAGGACAAAATGAAACCTATTGCTTAAAAATGAGTAGTCAGCTCCTCAACGAAGCCGACTACTCATTTAGTTGACCTTTCAGATCAGCTGGCAAAAGTAAGACTCTGTCAACAGCTTGAAATGTGATCTGTTCCGTGGCGAGACAGGTATAGTCTATCCATTCCCAATTGGAATAAACATTTCTTGCCTGTGGGCCCTAATCGCCCAGATAGTTAGTAAACGTGCTATCAAACATAATTGAGGCATAAAGGCTCCACTAGCTGGACTGGCTGAATACTAATTTTTTGTCCGTTTCACAATATTTCTTTATCAGTGCCGTCTGTTCGTGGGGTTAGGTGAGGTAGTGAGTGATTTTGCAAACCGATTTTTGAAAACTTTTTCTAGAAATCAATTACCCTAACACCAAACTTATATTTTTGCACTTGACACGCGTTTCGCTAACAAGGTTAGCATCTTCAGGAGAAGCAAATTGATACTGATTCTAAAGACAAGGGTTAGCTGTTAATATACCTAAAGTTTTTTGGACTTTGTGGACTTTGTTTGTTAAATGATGATTATCCTAATTGATTTTTCAGTAATTAACTAGTGTTACCACTACCTGCAAATTAATTTGTCAACAGTAGATTAAAAAGCGGACAAATTAATTTGCAGGTAGCGGTTCCACTAGTTAATTACCGAAAAATACATTAGGATAATCATTATTTAACAAACAAAGTCCACATCGGACCAAAAAACCTTAGGTATATGAATAGCTAACCCTTGGCTTTAGATTCAGTATCAATTTGCTTTTCCTGAAGATGTTTACCTTGTTAGCGAAACGCGCGTCGAGTGCAAAAATATCAGCTTGGTGTTAGGGTAATTGATCTCTAGAGAAAGTTTTCAACTTTTACACCACAGGTTTTGGGTACTTTCATCAATATGGCTTTCTGGAGACCTTTTGAAACAAATGATGACATTACGTGTGAGGAATCTGTGTCAATCGACAGGGATCCGGAATTTGAAAATAAGGACTTACATGTTCAAGTTCAGCGAGTAATTTTAAATATTCATCATTGCTTCAAGAAGGAAAACTGTCACACTTCACAGAATGCTATTGTGAATAGAATATGCAAGTTAACGAAACTATCTCGTTCGACAGTTCTTCGAGTCATTAAAATACAAAATTCGCAAACGTTGATGGTGCTACAAAAGATGTGATTCGGGCGAACAATTCATGGTATATGCCAAAAAAATGAAGTACCAACCTTGGAAATGATTTGGTATAAATTACATGACTGTCCCGATTATTTAGGAACTCTACGAGGTGTCTTATTGTCTTATTGTAAGAATGAGTAACTGAAAAACTACCACTGAAAAATAATATGCCGACACCTATGTCGAGGCGGGAATTCCTTCTCTGTGCTGTTCCAATTGGTACTGGAAATACTGTACCACCTTCCAAATTGCTCATTGCTGTGTACCTTTTTTATCATCAAATGAAATTTCTGAACTTCACTTTCCTTAATTTGAAATATCTCACGGTGGGAACTGCTATCAATATTGTCCCACGACGGGATATTAAATACAAAACGTCATTCTTATTATTTCAATGGTACCTTTCATGTACAGCAAAAACGCAAATGAGTATCGTCTATATCATTTAATTTTCATTTTCCAAATTGCTGTAATTTTTGAAATACGTATGGCTTCCCAAGTTTTTTAATCAGTTTTGGATCACATCATGAGCAATAAACAAGCAACTCAGTATGTAAGAACATACGGAAATAGTTCCAAAAATATTCACAAGGTTTTTCAAATTTTGACTCGATAGTCAAAGACGCCATTGACTGAAATACATTCATTTGTATTTCCCTTATTTTTAACGAAATATCTGGAAGAAATCTGACCAATATTTATACATTGAAAAATAGAGTATTTGTCAATAAGACTAATATCAATGTATCGACTCATAAATCTTTGTTTGACTTTTTTCAAGGTATACCAGGAGCAAATTTTGATGTACCCGATCTCTGCAGACTTTTAATAGGACAATGGGCTGTAATCGCATCAAAAATATTTTCTTTAGTGGTGTTGATAGGCGGCGATTTGGTTTATTGGATTCTTATGTCCAATTTCATGTATAATTTAGTATATTTCTTGCACGGTAAGTTTTTCATTATAACGTGTTTCATTGCGATCTCAACATTATTATTTTCTTCAGGGTCTCTTGCTGGACTAGGGGACGAACAAAATGAAGAAAACGTTCTATGCTACAAAAATGTTCTCTTGAGTTTGAATAGTTCTATATACACGCAAGATGTACCTCTCCAAGACACTTTAATTTTCGACAAAATCTGGAGCCTGTACAGTACAGTACCAGTTTTTCTGGCAGTACTAATATTTCCGCTCCTCAATTTTAAAAGTCCAACATTTTTCACGAAATTCAATAGTCTTGGTAAGTTGCAACTCTGAATAATCATAATCTAGGTAGATGGATAATAATAACAGTGACACATACAATTAATTTTGTGTAATTAGGGACTCTACCTGTCATTTTGGTACAGGAATTGAAAGTTCCTTCAAAAAGCTTCTGATTGTGACGAACTTATGAAATTGAGGCTATGTAAATACCACTGTGTCAAAAAAGTGCCGTAGATTGGTCAATGAAACGCAAAATCTGCATTATTCATCCATTGTTTTGCCTTTAAAGTAGGTCTCTTCCGAAGCCATACACTACCAACGAACAACTCAATCATCAAAACATGTCATCTGTTGACTGAAAATTGATGCCTGGAAGTGGTTATTTTAGTTTTTAAACAGAAATTTGTTTACAATGTTAACCTTGTGAAGCTTAGATAATATTCTTTATTGACTGTGTAACCTTTTGGCAGGAATTCCGACTCAACGACACTGCGATAATCGGAAAAGACTGTTGACATAACCTTCACTTTTAATCGACTTCAATAAGCTTTTCGACTGGTTTGCATATCAAATTCGCAAACCAATGTCTAATCACCATAAGAATGTGAAGTCAGAATCGACTCGTTTTATCATATCTTCAACGATCCCTTACGCGATTGAATGTTTGCAAGAAATTCATATATTTTGGTAACGCATTTCATGCCTAACAATTCTTTTAAAATGGTACGAACTGATTTCGAGGCGTAGAAATTTCAACGGCTGTCTCTCTCAGACTTTCAGTCACTATCTCCTTTACTTTAGTGATGTTAATTTCAGTAAAAGATGATGGTCGACCAGAGAGAAACAAATCTTCTACCACATCTCGAACGTTTTTAAATGCACTGTGCCACTCATTCCTAAGCCGGGTCCACATTAGTAAAAATTTACGTTGTGCGGGGCATTCGGCACAAATTTTTATGCAACATACAAATTTATGCGAGTGTGGACGTTTTCGCACGTGTTCGCCGCACACAAAGGTACGCAAAATTACGCAATTTGCGACGCAAATATTTATGGCGAATCCTCAATTCAACACACAACGCAAATATTTACTAATATGGACCCGGTTCTACGTGGCAGAACATGTTCAGCGCTTTGGCACACGAAATTTCATTTGCAATGCAAAATTAAAGACAAATTATTCGTTCAATATTTTCATTCATTGTAAAAATCTCTAAACACGTTTGACGTTATTATGTTGAGTACTGTAAACAAAGTAAATGACGGTTGGCGCTCAAATTCCGCATGAGTATAAAAGGCAGTTGTGCCAGCCTAGCCACAAAAATTATTTCAATTATCACCTCATGCGGGTTTTTTGAATGATCGATTTCCGGTACTTTCCTGGCAGATTTTATGTATATAACTAGAAAGATAGAAACTATGTCAAATTAACTATTTTGGTTATCAACCCACTTTATATTTCCTATTTCAAACTGAATGATGTTCAGTTGAAAAATAGTTTCTTCATCTAGACCGAAATAATAGCAGTAATGAAAATTTTATTTTGAAAACTTCAAATATGGAGTCAACTTGAAAAATAACACCAGTCCTCAAAAAAATTACTCAATTAAAAAAAAATCGGAGTAATGATCTTTCTGAGCTTCTAAGATTCATAATTATTCATATGAATGAGAAATGGTTAGGGTTTCTTACATATTTTATAAAGCTTCACTGTGAAACAACCATGGAATTTCATTAAAAATATTTTTCAACAAAAACAAAGGTTGATCTACGAGACAGCATTCCCTTATCAATTCAAAATAAAAATTCATCCCTTTATTAGTTGTACACCCCTAACATTTCAAGAACTTTATCAAAACATACCAAACCTGCATTTCACTTAATTTTCAGGATACTCATTTTGATATTTTTATTCAGGAACAATATCTGTTGCTTACTTATTGATTTTCGTACTGGTCAAATCAATTATTTGGGGAATACACATCCCAAACTGGCCAACCGAATTTGACATAAAACCGACGTTCTGCATACTCAGTGGAATGCTGTCAATGAGCTACTTCATACATAACATAGTCATTTCGATTATGAGGCACAACAAACACCAAGAGAATAATGTATGTATATTAGCACTTTTTTATCGTGAAATTAGATATAAAAACCTATTTTTCAGGGTAGAGACCTCACCATTGCCTTCTTCCTGGTGTTTTTCACATATGTTTTCATAGGGGGGGTTTTTTTCTCTACCTTCCCCCTCGCCAAAAGTTGCATCGAAGATGTAAGTAAACGATAATTTCTAATCGATGAAAAATGGTATTTGAAACATCAATGTTGTTCATCCAAATAAATACAATCTAATATTTCCACAGACATTTTTCAAGTTCGCGAAAATAATTAGAAGGGTTAAATCTGGTGAGTAGGGTGCATGATGTAGCAATTCAAACTTTAATTCGTTAATTTTGGTATGTATCTGTAGAGTAGGGAGGGTGAGTGTAAGCCCACAGCACTTAGGCCACGTGTGACTCATTGTATATTTTCCCGAGGAGTTGTCCTCCTAGTTCATCGTCCATCATGTCCTTTCCAGGAAGGTGGACAGGTCACTGGGAGATATCTCCTTTATATCGGCAGGTATAGGCCAAGACTCGCCGAACACACTCTCTTATTGACGATAACTCCGGTCACTCGCATAGGACATGCCTGAGAGTCTCATCTTCCTGTTCATACATCCTGCATAGAAGTGTTTCCACTAGCCCTATATTATAATAATTATAAAAATAATAATAATAATAATAATAATGGTTTTTATTGATAGAATAATAAGCAGTACAGGTTCTATCAAAGGGCAGGATTCAATACACAGCAAAACTGAGCCGTTTCTTGTTCTTCCTTTGTTTCCTTAGTTGACAGTGGCCAGTCAGAAATCCTACTGCTAAGCGTAGATTTTTCCTGGTCATCTCCAGATATTTCTTCGGCGCCGGCTTCCCAGGGTGGCCCAAGGTGATCCAGGCATTCCTTTAAGGAGTGAGTATGGGTGTAACATTTGGCTAGTTCCGCAATTGTCAAAGTCATCAGGACGTAGGTGCCACTGGGTCCTAAAATTTTTTGTCCGGCCGCTTCCTTGGCTAAAGGGTCGGCTATGCAATTACCTTTACTCTCTGGTTAATGTTATTATCCGCCGAGACTTTAGCTGAATCTTGGTGGCACTCTAGTACTAGCCCTGAGGTTACACGTTGTCTGTTGAAGGCTAATCAGTGCAGATTGTTATGTTTTTTCAGAAATGTCTTTCCTGGTTATATCTTTTGTGACGATTGAGATACCAGTTAGTTATGTTTGGACCCGCTGGTATTAGGTTATTACGATAATAAATTTGTAAGTTGGTACATTGTCTTGATGAAACAACACTTTTTCTTAGCCAAATGCGGTCATTTTTGCTTGATTTCTTCACTTAAACGTTGCAATAAGTTAGCATAATACTCGCCGTTGATAGTTATACCTTTTTTAAAATAGGTAGTCAATGAAAATCATTTCTCGCGCATCCCAAAAAACCGTAACTATGATCTTGCCTGCAGATGAAACGGTCTTCGCCATCTTTGGGGTCGATTCTCCCTTACGAGTGCACTGTTTTGAATGTGATATCCTATTTCCTATCCATGCTGCTTTGCTTTTGGAATTTGGCTACTCATTCGTAAGATATGAAGCTTTGAAATTCGAATAATACATATTCCAAAAAATGCCGAAATCAAGTGGATGTTTCTTGAAAACCAAGTCCGGCCATACACGGACCACATATTTGCAGTTGAGGCAACCACAACATTGTGGCCACGTTGACTTCACTTAGCGATCGACCCAACCACATTTTTGTGGTCGACTTGCAGTTGGGGCAACTGACATCAAAAATTGAATGATGTGAGACC
>WOGP01000966.1:0-21079 GCA_015342065.1 Leptinotarsa undecemlineata | reverse complement strand
AAACACACAATCAATTCCAAAATTCAAATGTTTCGATAAGCAGGAACGTTCCCAATTGAGGATGATCAGAATAATCATGAATCCTACAAATCGAGAGGTGGTATTTTTCACAGGGAAAATTAGTACCGTCCGCAACCGCGGAGAGCAGGAACAACTCTATTCCTCGCGCATTGGCCTTTGCGCATTTTGTCTGAATTTTCTTTTGTATGTCCTGCATGTTATTTTGTTTTCATTTAGAGTAAACCCGAGTTAAACCGAACAACTTGCATAATGGCCAGCGTAAAATATATTACCTAGGTATCCCACAATATGTTCAACTAAAATACGACAATAAAAGCAGAATCTCATATCTTTTTTAAATTATTAATTGCCTAACGCGAAACGGGACCAGTTTTGGTGTTCCAAAACTATTTAGGAGTAGTTTTGGAAACAACCAAGTAAATAACAACTACATAACTAGTGACAGTGGGAGTCACAGATGAGGTTTATTTACAATGAGAATGATTAATAATCATTCCTAATCTATATACAAATTAATCAAGAATAGTTGAGAGGATTAAGTACAGCAACAAGAGTCATACAAGGATTGACAAGCTTCAGGTCTATATTATATCATATTCTGAGTACAGTTAATGGAAGGACAGAATACTAGGTTATTTAAATTCTTTCGAATCCTGTCAAGATATTTATGAGCTTCAACTAGTGAATCAACATTATTGTATTATTTGCAAGTGCCTGATATCAGATGTAACTTGTATCCTTATTAGAATAAATAAAAATTACAAATAGATTAACTTGGTGTATCATTATTTAGTGGTTTTGTTATTCAGAACGGTCAGATTGACTGAAAGAGAAATTTGAACGTAACACTTCCATTATAGGTTTGCATTCCACGAGTACTAGAAGATTTGGTTGCAAAGACCAGCAAGTAGTTCTTTTATTATATACCTATGATACAGTTTTGCTATAAGATTATTTTGTATTTTGGTAAATTATGAATGTATTGACTACATGAAAATTTCATTCGAAGGTGTTTTAGATATTTTCAAT
The DNA here is from genome assembly GCA_015342065.1 of Leptinotarsa undecemlineata. Lineage (NCBI taxonomy): Eukaryota > Metazoa > Arthropoda > Insecta > Coleoptera > Chrysomelidae > Leptinotarsa > Leptinotarsa undecemlineata. The sequence continues at coordinate 20,029 of WOGP01000966.1, read as the reverse complement.
TTGAAGGATATCATTCTGAAAAGCACATAAACTTTCAATCCCCATGTACACTGTCCGAAGTCTCGAGTGAAGTTTTGTCTCCCATTCATTACGACTCTGATACAAATGTTTGTAGTGAACTTAATGAAAAATCTGATGTACTTGTAATTCGATGCTTATATTTGAAAAAAGTTGCATTGGTTGTATTATTTCTTGTATCTGAAAGGAAGTCTTCTGCATGATATGAAGAGGTTTTATTGATTCATCACCCTCTATATAAAGATGAAGTACATAATCATTTTTCTCACACAAACTAATCTCCTCTAAAACATATTCCCTATCTCATGAAACAAATTGTTTTCATTGAAATTTCCCATTTTCATCGATTGATGGCTTCAGTAACATACATACAATGTATCCAACATTTAGTAATTGAAAAGAAGTGGCCGATACTTGATGAAAATCCATATCAAAACTAATTATCACAGTTTAGTGTATGATTTTCACTATGAAAGGTGTGATTGATGACTGGATCACTTTATAGTAATTCATGATCACTTAAATGAAATGAATAAAAAAATGTAAATAACACTGAAAAATTTTATTTATACGACCGGTTTGGGGTTTGATCCCATTATCAAGTACAAAAGTTTTTTACTTGATAATGGGATCAAACACGAAACCTGTAGTATAATTGAAATTTTCCAGTAGTATTCAGACAAAAGTGTTTTTATTCATTTCATTCAAGTGATTATGAAAGGTTTTACAAAAATTGCGACACGTGTTTTGCTATACAACAGCTGTCTCAAGCGTAATTTTCTTACTTTCCGCTCTTAAGAGAGCTATTGTATTGCAAAACACGTGTCACGGTTTACAGTTAAAATCATACAATAGTATTAATTAGTTTTTTTCAAACGTTTTGTGTTTTATATACAAGTAAATGATAAACTAGCCCAATATCAAATGATTTTCTGTTCAGTGGTAGCATGAATGTGTATTTTAATTTTATCCAATAGTATAAGTTTGAAAATATCCGCATAGGACAAAACTGCAGTAGCGTTAGTTACAAATAAAGGTGGTAAAAAACATAGAAATTTCTATTTCCCCTTTCAGAATATCAACTACTTTTTGATATATTTTTTAGTTGTGGGTTTGGCTTTTTGTCGATTCCTATTCTTGTTTGTTTTCAAAAAATCGCAATAACGTTTGGAATAAAAATCAAATATTGTGGTCGGACAGCACTGCAATCTGATCCTGATCGATATAGAATTGGCATTGCTAAGGGGATATGTTCAGAGTATTCCCCGCACTCCTATACCAAGAAAAACGGAATATATGCTGCAAATAGTCAAATTATTCTATATAATTAAGCTGTTTCACTGAAATGAACCAATGGAGAACTCCCAATCGCAGAATAAAAATACTCGTCAGACTAAAAACTCATAATGACGTAACTGAAAATGGAATTTAAATGAATTTTCAACGGTAAAAATAAATCAGCACGTTCAATATAGCCACAAAACAAATCTGTACATACTAAACATCGATATTCTCTCGTTGTCAATGTATTTCGTGTGATAAAAATATAAATGTCAGATAAGTTTGAAGCAACAGTGGTCTCATTACATCCATTTCGGAGGCAATCTGCAATATTTACTTTTCCCTGGGTGACGACATCCCCTCTGTAGGGTTCCAACGATGCTTTTAGAAATCCCAAGACTCTTTTATATTCGTTTTATGATCTGCTGAAGACGCCTATGGCTATACATGTGGATCTAAGTAACTCTCACCAGAGAGAAAAATAGGACCAATCAGTTTCTCCTTTAGTTCGAAATAAAATAAATCATTTCGGGGTTCAATAAACAGAAAAAATAATTAGTAACATGAACATAAGCCAACTTGTTGAATGATGATTTAGCTAAGTGGTGAACCCACCTGAGAAGTTTAGAAGTCATGAAGTAATTCAAATCATCCAACTGAAAACTCGAAAATTAATTGAAATTTGATTGGAATATATAGAGTTAAAATTTTTACGACAGGATGTGACTCAAATCATGTTTCAATCATGTGATCAAAGTTTCGTCTATGACTGCGACAGAGATTCAACTTTGATAATGTCAACCGCAGTCACAGACCAAACGTTAGGAATAGGAACCTACAGACAACAACAAACAATGGCTTTGTACAAACATTGGAACTTCTTGTTTAACTGATCGATTCGATTTCTGAACTCAACTACCCTCTCTGAACTAGAAGCCAGCCTGTAACGATCGTTCTAGAATTATATAGTCGTTTCGGTACCCAACTAGAGTTTAATCGGCGGTTGTCGACTTCATTCCTCATTGCAGTGATGTAATGTGTTTGTTTGCTGGCTAACATGTCGGTCAGGGGCGGTTTCAGATTCGTAACAGTATTTATGATGAGAAGTGAAGGGAGCTCCAAAATTACTAGTATAATCGAAGTTTTGTCCATATCGTGGCGCACGATTCGAACATCAGTCTTATGTTGAAATAAATGATTGAAACTTTGCTTACATCATCACTTGCAATTCTAATAAATTTTACTAGCACCATGAAAAATACAATATTTAGATTGTTGTGTTCGATTTATTTTCTCAATATTGTTGCGGCAGTCAGAGGAGGCTTCATCAAATTACCACACCGTTTTGTTGAAGCCAACTCATACCTAGAAAGTTTATGAAGAATTATTTGAAAGAAATAGACTGAAATTGCCCGAAAACGTCAATTCCTTCATGTTGCTTTCTCGAAAACTACCTCTATTTTGAGATTCAAGTACGGGATCGTCGACATACATAATGTTACATTAGTTTTCCATTCAGTAGCATAAAACTATGTAATAATGTTGAGTATATATGAATTGAACAACTATGAGTAATTACTGAAAATATTTCAATGTGTAAATATATCTTCATTTATAAACTTTTTGAAATATCTTGGTTTTTTTGCGAATGGCACGTTCAAAAAAATGTTGATTAGTCAACCTCCACTGATAATGTGCAACTCATCATGACAAAACATTAGTTTCTTCACCGAATCGGTATGTCAACCACATTTCACCTACCCTTCAGCAGGTGACTGATACATACAGTTGTGTTGACGAAATATTTAACATATTATGTCATTAGTTTCTGTATCCGATATAAGGAGCAGGAATACTTGCTTTCATGTTTGTAACTCACTGAAAGTGGAAATTTCATTTTGTGACTTTGGGTCGATTTCATGAAATTCATCAGCATCATTTTTCTTTAAAAATATTTCATATTACTTTTTGCAGTCTACTATTATAATATGCAGAATATGAACAAATCCCTTCCCAATTTGAGGTTGACATTTATTATTACAACATATAATTTACAAACTGTAGAAGATGAAAAGTTCAGGTACTATTTGTGATTTTTTTTGAGTATTTCAAAATAATTTCAACTGCAGACATTTGTCAATAAATGAACATGTGAATAATGTTCACTCTCACACAATAGTAATACTGCATAGATATATCTGACAATTCGAAAAATCAATGTCAACTCACAATTGTAGTATTCTTTTCGATGTACTAAGTATGAACTTACATCCAATCAGTTACCCTTTGCGACTGAACACAAATATTATATGTGTTGTCTTCGTTTTTTCATTTCTATCAGAAAATAATATTATATGAAAGATATATTTTATGGACGATGTATGTGCATTCTTCCACCGACCCAACTGTAGGCGTAGTTTTTTTTTTATCATCACTATTTAGAAAATGGAAAACCTATTGAATTATTCATTTGGTTCACATAGCTTTATTGTGAAGAGTTCAATTACTTACAACAGTTTTTTGTTGCAAACCCAAGGCCAATATCGACTGCCGAACAATAATCGTTTTGTCTTTCTGATAGTTAATTGATATTATCAAAAAAATAATTGTACAAGAGGAAAATAAAGAGGTACCTTTATTATTTGATTAGTAATTTTCAGTTGATTTCAAACATTTTGGTATTAACAGGTTTTCTGTAGTTTCACATCAAAATACGACTCCAGTACTAATATCAAATACCTTTATGCTCGGCACTGCAAATCTCACATGAACGTTATAAAAGAAATAACAAAGAAACCCCGCCGGGTCGGAAAATCTCACGTGCATCTTACTACCATAATTTTCCAGGAGAATCGCGAACAAAATCTTCGAAACAAATAAACGAAATATTATTCTATATGCACTCAGGACAATAAAGGGCATTTATGATGAAAGCTTTGAGCATTACTCTATAGCCCAGTGATTACATGATATAACTTGTATAAGTTACGGCCATCATTTTGATTTTGAAAATCATGAAATATACCATGTTCTTCTGGTCTCTTCTTTCAAGTGAAAAAAAATCCTGAAAAATTAGAGATCAGTTGACCTCAAAAAAGTTACTCGAGAAGAATTAATTCCAGTTCTACTGTCATATAAATGTATCACTGCATAACAATATAGTTTGGTGGCTAATTCATGACTGCTCAAAACCTATTTCGTGAGTTTCAGAAATTAAGAGGAAAATATTTATTTCTCTCACGATTTCCTCAAATCTTCATTGAGATTCGTAGAAGATTCCTCATTCATTATCAAGAGTTGTAGTGTATATCGTTGAACAAAATATACATATCAAGTGAATTTTGGAAAATTCGAAATTGAATAACTACGGCTAATATTTCATATTTAAATAAAGAAATGGAAGAAGAAGAAATAATAGTGTTTTATGGAATGCTTTTACTCCTCTATACCTCAGAAATGAGTCAATTAAGATTATCTGCCATGTAGGATTGAATACTTTTAATTTCAGAACACATGTGAGAATATTTGGAAAAAAAGTTTTTGGCTTTCTACTACTCTATCTTGATACAAAAAAATTAAGAGCCCTAAGGCAAGTGTCTTACGGCGAAACATCGATTCAGCCAGTGAGGATGACAGTGTTCCTTGTAAGTGAAATTTTTATCTTTTATTTATTATATTGTGTAAAAATCCTATGAATTGTACCTGATTTGATTCCATTATGAATGTTAGGAATATAAACTGAGTAGAGAAAAGTGTTTTTCTTATAATTCAGAGTTCATATAAAAGTATTCGTTTCTAAAGTCTTTCGTATAAATCAATGTTTATATGGAAGTATCTTGTGGAATTGGCCGCGATGGTAGTGCGCCCGACTCACGATCGAAAGGCCATGCGTGGATTCGATTCCCGCCTCGACCAGATATTTTTCTCGAGAGAATTTGTCTGGTTGAAGCTGGAATGATTCTGCAACCATGTTAGGAATCACACGTTAAAAGGTAAGACCTCGTTAGTCCTTAGCTCGTACTTCTCAACTTCTGAGAGTTGTCGTTCATACGGGGGCGACAGCTGATTAACGGAAAAACAGATTTTTAACAGAGATTTTGAACAGTTGCTGTTTCAGGAGGACTTTTTTTTTCAGTTTGTTTCTGAAAGTTATTTCTTTGCATCATCTACATATCAATGTATAGAGTTACTTCTTTTAAAATTGATTGCTTCCTTCCTTTCTTTGGAACATTTCCACATATTTTGTATTAAGGTAAAGTAGTAGAAAGCCGAAAACTATCTTTTTCAAAATTTCATTACTCCTAAAAATATAAGCAATTTGAACATGTAAGAATATTTTTTGAAAAATTTCAAATGGACGTTTATTGTTCATATATACTTTCTCTCCTCTGGAACTTCGAAATTGTACTAGGTTGCCTTGGAATGGCAGAAATGTTGTCGGGGACATGAGTTTCAACTTCTACTCTCGAATATTGTAGCTTCCCATCTTCACACAGAAAATATGAAGAATTGCTGAAGGGAGAAATGAAGTGAGTGACTTCGTAATGAACTCTCCACAGGGATGTGAAAGTATTGCATAGTAATCCTTTTTAGATACAAACTGGAAAAATATTCTCTTACGAATTTCCACCCGAAACCTCCCTACTACATGAACTTTGAATTTTAATTACATTTCTACTCAATCAGTCTGTACTCCAAACATTGGTTATAAAATTCAAGCAGATATGAATATCAGCAACGCCACACAATATAGAAAGATTCATGATATGAAATTCCACCTACATATAACACTATCATCTTCAATGTCGTATTTCGAAGTTTTGAAATGAGACACCTGTCTTATTACCTCATTAGCATAATGCCATAGTCACCAATGAGTACTGTCATCTTGACTCAGGTTGAATACTTTATCTTGGAATTTTACCCAAGAGTGCTGATAAGGTAATGAGACAGGTGTCTCATTTCAACCCTTCAAAGTACGCGATTGGTGGCTCCTAATGAGAGAAATATCACATTTTAACTCTTTTGGAAAGTATATTGTGTAGTGCTCCTCTAAATGATATCTGTTTGAATTCCATAACTATTGTTTAGTACAGACTACATAGTGTCTTTCATATGATTCAAATTAAAATTTTTGGTGTCATTCGAAGTTTTACAGATTTTGAAACATAATTTCAAAAATGTATTGATGCATGTAGCAGTTACTACGTGGTAGGAGATCATAATAAAGAAAAGACAATTGAAACTTTCTATGTTTTTACCACTTTCATTTGTAACTTAGGTTACTGCAGTTTCGTCCTATAAGGACATTTTCAAACTTATACATTGAACTCAATGTATAAATTAGTATAACGCTCGTTACAAATGAAAGTGTTAAAAAACATAGATAGTTTCAATTCTCTTTTCTGCATTATAATTTTAAAGAGTGTATAATTATACGGATTTACCTTAGTTTTACCGACTTTGTATCTCTTAAGGTTTCCGAGATCCCAATAGTCACTCTCAAATCTGGGACACCCTGTACAGATACAAAAATTAAATGGTTTGCCCTAAAATGGCAGACTCAGGGTTCATTTACGCATTTAGTACACTCGTCCGAGTATATTGCGCCAAGTACTCGTATAATGTGAACAATTCTCGTCCAAGTCCAGACATGGCCAAGCAAACTCGGACTGTGATCTGTTTCTGTTCGTCTGTCATTCCGTCTCATGTTAAAGCTCATCAGTTACGATCACAATACTTCTCACGATTTCTTGTGTGTTTGCAATATCATTAGAATCACATTTTACAAACAATTGAACAAGGTCAATCACTTTCCTAGAGAGTACTAGTAATGTGTTTGCAAATCTCCCCAAGTTCTCTTGGCCAATCACCAACTCGAATAATGAGAAATGTTCTTCCTGACGAAAATCAAGTAGTTTTCATAAAAGAGCTCTAAAATAACCCATTTTAAACTTATCATCTCTTTTCTTTATTTAAATTTTAACTTTACTTTATTTAAATACTGAAAAAAGAGGAATGAAATAATGCATTCAACATTTGAAGGGATTCGTTTCTATTTCACCATTTGGCAACATCGTTTATAGCTAATAAAGGACAATGAATCTGTTACCAGCATGAGACAAAGATGACATATTTCAGAGGCGTGCTGTTCTGTTTACTTATGTTCCGATTTCCGAGACATTCTGTGACATATGACATTTTGTGCACCTAACTATCTTCCTCTATATAAGTTAGGTGCACAACCAATAACAAAACAACTGTTGTTTATGTGGCTTGTGGAGGTGGTATTGAACTATAATTTATATTTTGCCTTGATTCGACACTATTGACATGATTCTTCTTCTAGCATACTACTAACCTGAACTCCTATCTAGCATTCTAGCTACGCTGTTGCCAATATGTGAATTAGAAACAAATCTCGTTAAAAATCAAAACCCAACATTTGAAACATCAATTTGAATACTTTTCGAAGTGAAATTGAAAAAATCATGAATTAAACTCAACTTTATTTTATTCAAACTTGCATTTGCTGTAACAACCCAAATTGAGGAATATTTCCCATTGTACTAGCATGTGTCAATAAGCCTTCATTAATAAGCAAAACAAAAATGTTTTCTATCTATTCGCGGCGTTCTTGGACGCCGCTGCGATTTCATGTTTCTAACTTGTTTACATACCCAATCATTGACTCAAATAAAAAAAAATGTTCAACTCGATTTCTCAACCACTCAGTTCAGTATTTTCATCTAAAAGGTACGATAATTTTCATTTTTCTTTGACATAATCAATACAACCTAAATAACAAATTAAACATATTTTCTATTTGCATCATTTTATACAAGTTCAAATAGTTTGAGAATTTAATGTTTTACCGAAAAGATACTTCACGTGTGATTTGAACCCGAAGCAATGGCGTTCCAACTTCGAGGTATCAAAAATTGAAAATATTTATAGTGCCTACTTTGTTCACAATGCTAAAATGTTACAACCAAAAAATAATACATACATATATACAAAATACATTTCTGCCTCTTCTTTAAGGGAAAAAAGGGGTCAGAAAGGAAAAAGTAGTTGTTCGGGGGGTCAGGAGGTGACATGTAGGGAAAGGTCGAGATGTAGAGGTGCCCCCGCTGATGTTAATGGGTATTTCTCCCCTCAGCAATGTTTATCATTTCCTCTAAGAATCTCCGTTTGCCGGAGCTTACACAGGCTTTGTCATATCCTTGATTCAAGGTAGTTCGTAACTACAATGTACTTGCTCATTGTTGAGATTTTGGGCAACCTGGAAAATATTCATGAAAATATCAGGTGAAAGTAATTCTGTTATTATCGTTTACCGATGGATTACCTTATGCCAGCTTCGAAAACCAGGTTCTACTCAACGTCGACCAACTCAGTAATCGTAGTGACATGGAGCTTTCTGAGTTCCTTAGTGCTCCTATTTCATCATCCAGTGACAGACTTTCGATTCCTGACTTTTGTCACAAAATATATTTCATCAGGTGTTTTCGTTCTATATAATTTTTATCCATCTGGGATGAGTTAGGATCAGTTATTCTCTTTATTCAGTATACATTTATTCAACGGATTCGCGTTCCAAAACTACTCGTAATTTCAAGTAACGTTCTAAATCAACGTCGTGGTTGATGAGAACTATACTTCTCGTATCAGAAACTTCTATACTTCATCGTGTAAATACGGATGATTAAGGTTCAAAGAACATTATTCTGGCATGATATGATGAATTTCTTTAAATGATAAAAGGACAGTTATTGTTGTCACCATATTGAAACAGATTCGTTTTACATCAATCTAGTTCATCAAACTCCCCCTAGAAATCTCAATGTTCGCTGGGGAACTTCACGCCATATGATTAGTACTGCAGTATATAGAGAAGAGCAACTCCATGAAGTTTTCGATCATGTCAGATTCTTCAAGTGATCTGGAAGCAATCAACCAATTGTACTCCAACCATCCCATCATTCGTCACATAAAAGAAGTGATCATTATACTTTGTGGAAAAAGGGTAGTCATAAAATTTATACGGGTTTTTTCTCACACAGTTGTGATGGGAAACGAAAAGGCTGATAGATTATTTAAAGAAGCCAGCTTCAGTCCCCTAGACAGTACAGAAAACCATGTTGTTCATGCAGATACCAAACCCTACTTATTAAGGTATTATGGCAAGATCAATAAAATGGGTATTGCAGTGAAATTTTCAAAGTGAAAACAAGTCTACTTCCATAGGTACATCTCCCGGCAAGTAGAAAAACTCAGGTCATAATATCTTGCCTTCGAATAGGCGACACTCGCGTCACCCATGGATACTTCATTGCCGGCGACACCAACCCTATGTGTGAAGTGTGCGACTGTACCCTAACTGTTGACCATATCGACCATATCTTAACGAAGTATGTGCTATATTGCAACGAAAGACTCATGGCATCCAGCCTTCAATAAACAACGCATTAGGACCAAAGTGTAATATTTAAAATATTGTGATATTTTAAGAAAATGTCAACTTGTTCAACCTTATGTACTATCCTTGCAACTGATGCATCGTTCAGTCGCTAATAATGCTAGAAGTTGATGCGACTCTAAATAAAGTAATTGAAAAAAATATTGAATTCAGCATTTGTCTGGGAAACTATCGCAGTTTTATATTATCACATGTTCATCAGAGATCACTAATAATCGCGGGTTAGATTTAAAAAAAAAGTATAATTTACTAGACTGATTTTATGACCCGCTTAATAATATTTTGAAGTACGTGATACAATATCACGAAGAAACCATTTCGCGTAGCTTTAGTGAATGAGTACATAAAAATATAAAAATGTGAGGTGCAAGATGGAATATGAAATAAGTGAATATACAAAATGTCAGGTATTGTCAGTGAAATCAGTTCGGGATATGATGAAATTGTAACAATTCTTCTCCATGATGGTTCAACCATGAAAAAAAATTACACGTCAGTTTGATAACTTGAGAAAAATTTGAGTAGTTGTAGATGATTCACTTTCGTTGAAAGGGATGCTGTTATTTCTTGTTGCAACACTCGATTTTTCCAAGCCATGATATGAGAAAATACTAAAATTTTAGTCACATCCTTATGTTCTACACTCCTTATTGATAATTTTTTCAATAAAAGATCCTGAAGAAAATTTGTTGTCAGTTATTTCGAAATAAATCCAAATTAGTATGACAAAATGTCAATACAAGTTGATACAAACTTTCTTATTGCGGCTGAAATACTATATCGTTGTTAGAAAATTCTGGATTCGTCAGTAAATCCAATCAATAGTAAATCCACGCTAATCAGCTGTGGTTCCCTCAATTTGTACGATTTGAAGATTGACGAGGTATTACCTGACGTACTATTCAAAGCACAAGAATTCTTCGCGATAGGGCAAAATAATTAATTTTTCAATACTTGGTATCAAACGGAATATCACAAAATAATCTCTGATTATAATCATTTCAGACTTTATTGACTGGTCTAACGAGAGGAGGATTCTGCGATATCGTTAAGTCGGTATTTACTTCGGGGAAACCTTTTTATATTGGTAAGCTCCGATCGTTCTTCCAAGAGACGAGACATTCTTTTATTTCAAGGATGTGAAATATTCTCGATTGGTTGAAACTTCTGAAGATATTATGAATAATTGCAAAAGGGAGTTTATGAATTTGAATTCACTAAGTTTACTGTGAACTTAACATTTCTGTCGAAACATTGAGAGAAACGAATATTTCTTGTAGAATAAGTTGATAAATCTTACTCAATGATTTCGACAGACAAGGTCATTCGTCAGATTCTCAACGTCACTTTTAGATAATTTTTGTTAAAATGACGAAAAAACATATTTTTCCAATTAATGAAGATGTGTTTCTCTGCAGATGAGTTGAAAACATTAGAGAAGGAATATTTTGTTTCGATATCTTCACCAACAGAAAATAAACAAATATCCTGAGGCGGTTATTTAAAAATTATATAATTTCATTTAGAAATGTAGGCTTTCACGATTGGCGTCAATGTCTTGATAGCCTTTCGGCTTCTGTCGTGATCTTCTTTGATTATAATCTCAAAACGTTTCAACTGCAACTGCGGCAGTCATCTTCAGTGGTATGGTCAAAGTACTCTTCTTGACGTGTCAACTGAAACTGAAGCTCTCATTTCTGCCATGTCGTTTATACTGCTGATATTTCGTGCACTTTCACTAATGCCGGGTTCGCGCATACTTCACGCAGGAAAATTCTGAAAAGTGCCAAAACGAAGCTAAGCCATCCAAATCGCGCATGAAGCACGGGGAAATAGGGAAATTCTGTAAATTATTATGTGGCTTCTCTAACAAGTTGTTAGTATAGATATGTAATATATGCTCTATATAATCTACATTTTATCTTGCACCAAGCGCCAAACGTGATGGCGAGCCTGCTCCCATGCTCACAAACTCCTTTTCAATGTAACCTAACCCCCGCTACAGCTCCTGCAAGAGACACACAAATGCTCCAATGATGTTGTTCTCCGATACTGTTGGCGTTTGGCATTGTCCAAATAATTTGTTTCTGAAAAAATGTCATCGCCTGAAGCCGGTCCCAGATGCTATGTCCAACACTTTGCGTAGGGTCTGGGAAGGTCATTTCGGCCAACCTTCGCCCTTCGCCGTAGTACATAGTTTTTCCCGCTGATTGTCGGTAAAATAGCCCGAATCAAAGGACGCGAAGTTCGGTGAAGTGTATTCCGTAACAGCTCCCAGAAGCTGCGTTGCTCCTTTGTTAATATTTTGTCTGATCAGTGCAGTATCAACTTGTGCTTGAGTGAGTAGGTAGTAATGGAGTGGAACAACGAACTACTGAATGAATATCTGAATGAATGATCTCTACCAAAAAGAGGACATACTTTGGAATCCCAAAAATCGAAATTTAATTCACGATGCGTGGAAAAACATTGAATCTTGCTTTAGTGCAGATTGTTCAATAAATGAATGAAAAAAGATTCGTTGATGGCCATATTCCGCCAGCAACTGAGCAAGGTGAAGGCCAGTATGAAATCAGTTGCTTGTGTTGATGATATCTATAAGCCTAAATAGCATGCTTATAAAAAGATGGCAATTTTCTTGCAGCCAGTCTATATCTCAAGAAAAACAACTGATGCAGATGTAAATAAATTAAAATTTTTAATTTAATTCTGTTTTTTACGTTGTTTTAAAGGAAATGAATGAAAATTATTTTGTAATATGCAATTTCCATTTAAATACTCATACACTGCTTTTCGTTAGTGCCCCCAGTTATTTTTATTCGCTACTATAACAGTTGAAAATTGTTAACAATATGCATCCTGCCATGGCAATTATCCGATTGTGGCAAAACACTCAGCTAATGCACCTCTATAGTTTTTTGCTTGAAGTGCAGCTTTCCTTGGATTTTGTTTGGTTGGCAGTAATGAGGTCAAGTTGTTATTTTCCTGTCGCTAGTTCACCGTCGAGGGAACCTGGAGGTGTGTAGTTTGCTGACGACGATTTGTTTTTTCTTAAAAAGTTATGTAACAATGTACAGGTCAAAGCTTTATCTGGTTGGAGTAGCATTGGTTTTCTTAGTACTCGGAATACTGCAGCCAGTATTCCAAATGCATTTTCTACTACTCGCCGGGCACGCGATAGTCGATAGATGAAGTGTCTTTCTTTACTATTTTTCAAGTAGGTACCTAGATATGATTTCATAATATGGACACTTGAAGCGAAGGCATTATCAGCCACTATGTTTTATGAATTTCTATGTTGTATAACACATTTAATTGTAACTAACGTTACTGCAGTTTCGTCCTATATGGACATTTTCAAACTTTCACAATAAATCTTACTACTTACACTTATTGTGTAAGTAAGTTTGAAAATGTCCATATAGGACGAAACTGCAGTAACGTTAGTTACAATTAAAAGTGGTATAAAACATAGACATTTTTATTTCTATTTTCATTATGATCTCTCACCACGTAGAAACGGCTACATCTATCAATTTATAGGTAAGAGAGGCTTACAAAGCTATCTCCAGAGGCCAAGTATCGCAAAGTCACAGCTAACCGTTCCTTTGCAGGAATACTGTTTCTCATTACTCTATGTTTTTGCAGACATTCTGCAAAAGTTTTTAAGTTTGCCAGATGGGTCTTTTATCAAGTCTTGTGACATATCCATACCATTGTACCTGAATTTTTTTTAATACACTGTTCTTACTCGTAGCTCTTCGTACCTTGAAACCTTTAAATTATAACCCACTTTATTTACAAAACTAAGGCTTGAAAAAAGAACTAAAAGCAACTTTTTCAAATCTAGTGAAGAAATAGAACAAACATTGTTTTTTAACTTTACGTACCTTTGGCAATTTCATTCAAGGATACCATCCACCATCTTCTCTTGCGACGTTCAAACTTTTTTTTTAATAAAGCACAACACATAATTATTAAAGCCGCAGCAACGGCGACTTACTCGTCCGGGCCACCGCCTATGTCCATTGTAAAACTAAACATTCAAGGCTTTGCCCGAACATTTGTTATTTCCCGAATTACGAAGTGTATGGGAAGTCAACTCGAACTTGAAATTTGTGCTTCGCCGAAGTACGAAGCTTCGTTATTCGCCGAAGTGCGTAGCGTCTGGGACTGGCTTAACAAAAAACCAATCATCAAGCATCAGGCACGTGAAATAATTTTGAAAGTGTTCAATTATTTACAGTGTTAAATGTAGGTCGGATACGTTATCAAATGTGGAAGTAAAACATCTCTCGCTTCAAGTAACAATAAATACATTTGAAAAATAACACAAATTCAATTACGTTTTATGAATTGTGGCTTGCGAAACATCTCTTCGTAGAATTAAAAAAAAACAGGTTTCAAATGAAGGACTGAAAATAATTGAAAAATTTCAATAGATAATTGGATTGAGCATTGGAGCATTGAGGATAAAGTATTTATAAAAAATCAATTATTTTCGTAGCCAACAGTTTTCGTAGCCAACAGGTGTTTCTTCATGAAACATACTTTCATAGTGGCCATACATATCCCAAGAACTAGACGGATGAATCAACCAAAGGGTTATTTCAAAATATGGAGAAGGGACAAAGGCTCATTATTTTACATGCAGGAGTTGAACTAGGCAACATCTTAGATACACATTTGATAAGGTTCTGTTTGAATACGGACATGACGTTTTGCAACATCCACCCTACCATTCAAAAATAACGTGTTCCTAAATAAAGTAACTTCCAAGTTGGAAATTGTGAGAAAACTAGTGGAGCACGAGTTTGATAAAATCACTTTGAAAGAATGGCAATAGCGTTGATGACATGTAGAAGATAGAGTGGAAATATTGGGGAAATGAAACATTGACAGACTTCCAAACAGAAGTAAATCCAGTGATTATAAATTTAAATGATGATAGCAGCACAAGAACAAACAGCGGTGGTGATGAAGGAAACTTGTATTCAGATAGTTACTGATCAAAGTTTATTTTTGGCTGCGTGTGTCATTATATTACCTTTTATTGAACTGTAGTGCTACCTATAATATTGAATGAAACATTAAAAGAAATTACAAAGACGTCATGTTCCATTTGCTACCCTAATTTAAACTAATTATAGGTACGACACTGGCCGGCAAGGAGCTTATCATAATTCAATAGTGATTTATTTGTAACAGTATATAACTTCCCGATCGCTCGCCATCAGTCGTGGCCATATATATTTTCTAACCTTTCAATGGATGATAGAGGTATCATGTGATTCGTGAAAGATATCGTATCTAAACAAAAATGTCGTTGGGTAGTGAATCGATTATTGTTGCTTGGAATATCACTGATTATTTTTTAGAGCTGTTTGTTTGAAATTTTCATAACATTTACATACATTTTTGATTTGATTTTCAGTTCATAGTATTACCTATGTTTGAAATTAATTGGCAGATTTTGACACAAATGAAAAAGTGAGTTGATTTATCGCATCAGCAATAAATCAATTCATTGTGTTCACTTGAGATATTTTCTCTACACAAACCTGATCACCTAGACTAAAAGTCCAGAGTGTAAGATAATTTTTACAATAACAAGAATCTGTTGAAATTTCCTTGCTGAAAAAAACCATACATTGACAAGGGTACTGAAGCAAAAACTTTTATTCAGTTAATTTGGTTTATTACTGTTTTTTTTTTGCTGTTTCATTTAAAGTTTTTGTTAATGGAACATTTTCATAATTTATTAATTCGTTCACATTGATACATTTTGACACAGTGAAAAATCAATTCAGTTCACTTGAGACATTCCCTCATCACAAAGAGCGTGATTACTAGCACTGAAAGTTCAGAGTGTAAGATAGATTTCAAAGTAATAACAAACTGATAAAACATTGATAAGGGTCCTGAAGCAAACACTTTTGTTCAGTTAAATCCAAGCTTCACCAAAAAGGAAGTTGATGTGAATATGATACAAATTGGATTATTTAGGAGCAATTCAAACCTCTCATCATAAAAATATACGAGCAGCATTTCATACAGGCGATACAGCGGTAAAAGAAAAATCTCCTGAATATTCACCAGAAAACCCAACTCCAACTCAACTCCTAGATAATATCAGTAAATGTGAAGATGCAATGTTCTTGTAGACGGAATACCTGCCATAATACGTGGCCTATTCGACCTATCCAGTTAACAGTATTTTGTTCACTTCAAGAATGAAAAAACTGAAGATTTCACTAAAACGAATCTATGGATGAATGTTCAAGAATTCTTGTCTGATGGAGGGGAAAAATTTTCAATAAAGGTTTTGATACCCCTTTGTCGTATCATACAAGTGTTAATTCCGAAACTCTATCATTTAGTCTGGAGATTCATTTTTCATTTTTTGAAGTCTGTTAATTTCCCAAAACCCACTGTGGTTCACAATGTGTCTTGGAATCCAATTCGAATCTGATGGAACTGTTTTCGGTCTTGAAATTCCGTCCAAACTTTCTAGATGTTTCCTTGTATATCGTGAATTTTCACGTGGAAGTTTGTATCTCGGTATTCCGGTTCAATGGTAGAGAAGTGTTTTCCAATGCATGTTTTCATTAATCTGTTTTTTTTCCAAATAAAGAAGGTGCTCCTTTCTTCCTTTCGATGTTGCAGTTTCAGTAGTAATTTTTTTCGAATTGTTAAAAGAACTGATTCTGAATCAGTTTTCACTTTAATCATGGTTTTTCTTGGCCTTGCTTTTGCTTTTTTTAGCGTTCATGAAAAAACGACACCCTTATTAGTTGTTTATTTTATTGGCAGTAACTCCTACAAAGTTTGTTTAATAATGAAATTTTGGAATTACATATTGATTATATGTTAAAACGTTTGTACTTTCACCAGGTAATCTCACACTGAAGTGTATTTTTTGAATAATTCTTATTTATTTCACATTTCTAATTTTATAGCATATCAATGGATATTAAAATGTTTGTGTTGTGTAACAAATGTGGGACAAATCATAATGAAAGCTAGATATAGCAATGATGGCTTTGTTTTGTATAAACACATTTTTGGAGCCATCAAACCAGAAATATTTCAACTTGCTGAACTTTTGTTAAAGAGAAACCATGTTGATCCTGAAGTGAAATAGAAAATTCTAGATATTCTCATCAATTTTATATCTCAAAATCATTTTGAGATAAAGAATTTAATTATTTTGAAGAAGAAATGATAATGATAAAACTTCGAAGATCTTTGATGGCAGAAATTTTGATGACGAACTTTGAGGATGAAATTCATAAGAATCAGTTGATGAACAATTTTTTATACTGATACAAAGATAATATCTTACTCACAATTTTTTTGGCACAGGTAGGCAGTTAACAAAGTTAATCGAGTTCATCAATTCCATTTCTACATAAATGATTCAATAAATTTCCCTGACTGAAATAATTCTGCAATTTTTCACTAACCATCTTATACGGACTTTGTCAACTATAGCTTCTCTTCACATCCTTATCAGCATAAAGCAGCATCCAATAGACTATTGCATATTTCACTGTCAGAAGGTAAATTTCAGAGAGAACTGAGTATCATTGAACAAATTGTTGTCCACAACTGTTACAAGGTGAATATTATCGACTTCATTCTTTTTGAAGAACCACAAAAACCAACCATTTACCAGGTCTATTCAAATTCAAGAAACGATATTAAGCGTCATAAAACATCGATATACTTTGGCGAGCCCACTCGTTTTTCAAAACAGAAAGACTAGAATATGTTTTACATGTTTCGAAAACAACACAGGCAAAAAAACTTCAATGTTAGACAGAACAGAAATTGAATTTCTGCGATCTGTGAATTACCGAAGTCTTACTTTCAACCTGCGATTCACAGAAATTTCATATTGGCGATACGGAAAGAACCTTTCCCCAACAGATGAAAGAGAATATAAATGAGAAGGCCAACTGTACATTTGCACAACATCTTTTGGCGGCAGGGAAGCATGAGTTCAACCACAGCTACAACGGTTCACTTTTAGCAGAGAAATATTTTGAACTCCATTATTCGAAAAGCATAGAAGAATTCTGAAAACGTACAGAATGACCAAGTAGAATTGGATAGTTTCCATCTAATATATCATTTTTTCATCTGAAAATCATTAAATGATTCATTTGATGGGTGTGAAAATGTTTACTGATGTCCAAATTATCAAAAATTTCAGTTGGTTCATATCTACCTGAACTCTGGTAGGTATTATTGTAACTAGCAACCACCTCGGCTCCGCACAAGTGCAATGCTGATACTAAATATAAATTCACTCACCGGAAATTCTGGGGTATGAAGAAGTAGTGATGGAAATCTAATTTTGTTCTAAGGTGTGCCTTTCTACCCGTCATCTGGTGCCCCAGTTGGAGTATTTTCAAAATCCGCAATATAAAATTATCCTATGTATAAAATTTCAGCCTTCGAAAATATACTGATATGGACAAACAGTGATGAAAAAGTAACTTTATTTTATGAACGCGCATTTTTCCTCCGCGGTTGACGCTTCATTCATTCCACATCTACAACAAAAAACGGACCTACGTACAAAATTTCAGCCTCTGAAAATATAGCGGTACAGAGAAAAAGTGATGAAAAAGTAACTTCATTTTTTGAAAGCAACGCTGTTGGAATATTTGAAAATCCTTTTCTATGGCATACCCACAACATAACAGAACCTACATACTCAACTTTCGAAAATATTTTGGAACGTAGAAACAGTAATGAAAATGTAACTTTCATATGTAAGCGCGCCCCTTCTATCCCTAATGGAGGTGTCCCTTGTATCCCTTATATCTCCAGTTGGAAAATTGAAAAATCCTTCATTATTGCACATCTTCAACATAAAAAAACCTGCATACAAAATGTCAGCCTCCGTACATATAGCGATACGGAGAAATAGTGATGAAAATAAATTTTACCTTTTCTTAGTGCGCATCTAAGATCTAAGGAGCATCCATATACTCTCTAGGATGGACCAGTACGGAGAAACAGAATCAAATGAATGTTAAGTGACTTTCGCATTCATGAATATTGATTATGAATGCAGATTGTATTGGTAGAAGGTCATATGATACAAATTGCTATAATATATAAAGCACTGATTGGGCAGATCTAGTATGAACATGCATGGAGAGGCTATTGTATAGTGAAACATGGGTAACGGTTTTGTAAATTCATCGGTGAAAATCTCAAAATGAAGTGTTACTTGAATCCAGTCCACCCAATATTTTTTTCCAAAGTTCTGTACTATTTTTGAGGAATTCAAAAACACTTCGATATGTGATTTCCACCTGACAGTTTACAGAATCGCAACACGTGTTTCCTTATATAATAGTATCTTCAGGAGTCACAATACCGACGGAACCAACTCTGTGTCGTGTTATTATAGTCTTTTGAATCTTGATACCATTACTACCTGACACATTTTTATATATTGAATTCTTTACATACTATTCAACAAAGGAAAATGATTCAAATATATTTTCGAATGTAATACGTTATAATTGTGATTGAACTCGTGCTCCTTTATCGGAAGATGATTTGCAAATATTGAATTGGTTTTCTCATTCAAAAAGCTGCTTCTATGTTCTTTTATTTTTTGGAGAAAGTTTAACCGGTTTAGCCAATATAAAATTCAAGATAAGAAATACAAGTCAACTTATCTATATCAATCGATCTATCCGACAATGGAGTTTCATCTTCATTGATTTTGAAAGAATTTGCCTAAATTATTATGTGTTCTATAGGCTACGTCCAATTATTTGTTTTTTTTAAACAGACGATATTATTTGTAGGATCACCAAAATTCACTATCATTCTTCGAAACTAATAGACCATTTTTTGCAAATTTTTAGAAATAATTGAGACAAAAATATCCACCTCGTAACCATTATCTACAGGAATTTGTATGAAGAAACTCAGTTTTTTTGAAAATGGGTCTCTTAACCTGAAATATTAAATATCATGTGAATCATGCTTTTAAATGCGGCAACTTTGTGTTGATATTAATGTATAGATCAATTCTATACAGGCTGATTCACGGTGGATGGCACATTAGACGTTTCTGGTGAACCAGACAACGGATCACTTTGAAAATTTAATGGAGAGCATACTCGGACATTCTCTAGCCAACTAAAATATTTTTGACAATGCGGTGTTGCCGCTTCTATTAGAAAGCAGTAGCAACTTTGATTTTTCAAATGGAAC
>WOGP01000965.1:0-21081 GCA_015342065.1 Leptinotarsa undecemlineata | reverse complement strand
TATCGTGAATAATTTTATTATTTTATCAATTTCATAGGAATTTTCTGTGACATAACTAAAACGCGTTCAAAATAATTTGTCATCCGAATAATGCATTTGTTGCTGGCCGCGATTTCAGAAAAGTGAAGTTCCTTACCGGCCACAGAGTTCAACATACTCGAATAATATTCTGATCGATACGCTGCGCCGCCACCTTGAGATGTATAATTTTCTCAAGACAAATAATTTCCTGAAGAAACATAATTTCCTTTCTGCCTCCTGGCATCTTCTCTTGTACTGTTACCTGTTATAGCTGTCCGATAACGGCGAAGTGAAACCCACTAAATTTTATGAACTTGGCAGCATATAATCTCTATTTCAGTCATGACCTTCCTCACAATCTCATTGATGTAGTTAATATGCGCGCGCCTATTCACGTTATACCTATTATAAAGCTCTACAATTGGCGATTCTTCATCTATCACTGAATAAATAAATGCCTGCCGGAAAAATTCTTCCCTGGCTAATGCCATGCTGGACATTGAGCTATATCCGACAGATATTTATGCAAGATACCAAAGAGAGGTTAGTCTTGCAGATATTTCGCGTACATTCAGCAACAGGAACATGCTGAAATCAATTGAATAGATCACCTACAGAATGGTTTCGATATGTTACCTCCCATTAGGGTTTCGAGAGTAGTGTTTTTGGTGTAATTATAAAAGATGTGGCTTGAATGTTTAAAACTCATTTGCTTTAGATTTGTTTACTGCCAGTCTTCAAGCATAGCCCACTGACTAATAAGAAAGTTATAATAATAATGGTAGTAGTAAGTACAATTGAAAGAGACAAAAAGAATAAAAAGAAAACAACTTTCAGTATGAATGTCATTGGAGTATCAGCCAAGGCTGTTTTTCAACTCAACCTCATTTTAATGTTTATACGAAAGTAGTTGTTTCGAAAGGGCTTTTTCTTCCAGTTTGTATATGAAAGTAACTTCTATGCATGATCTACACATCTTTGTAAATATTTTTTTTAATTAATTGCTTTCTTTCTTCCTTTGGAAGTTTCCCACATTTTTTGTATAAAGATGGAAAAGTTGGAAGCCAATACCTTTCTTTCGCCACTTTTTTTCTTGCTTCATTTGACAATTTCAAAAATGACATGAATAATCAGTTATCGGACTTAATCTATGACTTAAATAATATCGATGAAAAAGTTAATATTGTGAAATGAAACATTAGAATTATTCAAAACTTCCTTTCAACCATCCTCCAAAACCATTATCCATCTCAGAAAAAACGCTTATGAAGTATAAAGCAACCAAGCATTGAAAAATTCGGATTGGTAAAAAAATTTAAAAAATTACATTATCATGACAACTGCCATTAAAAAGTTCTTCGCGATTTTCAGATTACCGGAAAGTAGGTAAAGGAAATGAAACTTCAAACAGACACAAATGAAATAAGCAATAGTTTTTTAGAAATGATAAATACTTTCCGAGATGCAGATATAACACCGAAAAAGAATTTCACTAGTTCGGACTTCCATTGTCTAATATATAAAATGATTCAAAATCCATGAAACAACTAAAAAATGAGAATTAAAGATGAATAGCTGAAAATAACAATTATATTAAGCAGAAATAACCTGAAATGAAAGAATAGTGAAATAAAATACAAGTATCAATAGAACAATTGAACAAAAAATAAAAAATGAAGTATAAAAATTATACAGAAATAAAATGAAAATAAAAAAATAAGAGATTCCAAGCCACGAAGTTTCGATTGTTAGTATCTACAATCGTCTTCGGGTGATGTTGTTCAATCGTTCTATTTTTACTTGTTTTTTATTTCACTATTCTTTCATTTCAAATAATTTTATATATTAAACAACTAGTGAAATTCATCATGAAACATTTTCAATCACCTTCAAACAAACTGAAAAAGAAATTTATCACTTTGAAAAAAACCTTAAGTAATTAACCTTAAAAAATCAAATATATCGGTAAAAAGTCTGTATAATACATTACGGTAATTATTTACATTCTGTTGGCATAAATTGATATTAGAAAAATATTTTGACTGTATAGGATAGATTGGAGAGTCTGATTGATTCGGCCGTTACTTGATGAAGAAGCATAGTAATTTCATAAACTATACCTTACAATTTGATCTTCACAAACTTTATTTTCAAAAAATATATCACGGCATGTTTCGACATGACATGTTATGACATGAAGATCAAATCGTAAGGTGTAGTTTATGAAATTAGATTGACAAAGTTTCGTATGGAGTTCTCATGCCAAGCTTCAAAGTAGATCAGGGGTAGAACATATATGTCGTATACTACGAAGTATATCCTCTTTTCAATAAAGCATAACATTAATTTTGTCGCATGTGACATATTCCATTCGTATTTCGAGAATTCTAATCCAGAATGCAATTTCCCATGTTTGGACAAAAATATATTTCTTTTTTTGTATTGTCATTTATATAAGCCTTTTTTTTTAATTGATGGAAATTAGAACAAATTTTCAATGTACTATTATGTCTATTTATTGAATTTTCATTAGACACGAGAAGAATAGATACTACATTGGTAGTATTTTTTTTGAACACTGTTAGATAATTATTTGACAGGAAATTTTTGAATTAATGAAATTTTCTATGAAATTTCTACGGTGAATATCTGACTTTCTAGAATTCTTATTGTTTTACCTAGTCCAGGATAACATGTTAGATGATACCATGTATTTGTATTGAAAAAAAAATTCCACACTAGAACAAAAATACAGTTTTTGAGAAAGAAAATTCTTGGCTTTCTACTACTGTAATTGATTACTGTGTAATTCAATGTTCATATGATCAGTATGATCATATCAATGTTTCAGGAGGACTTTCTTTCAGTTTGTGTCTGAAAGTTATTTCTTTGCATGATCTATACATCCATGTATAGAGTTACTTATTTTCAAATTGATTACTTCCTTCCTTTCTTTGGAGATTCCCACATTTTTTTGTATCAAGATGGAGTAATAGAAAGCCAAAAACTCCTCTCCTCTCCACTCTTGAGAGTATAACCCCTTCAATTCAAATTTATTATGTATTTTATAGTTTAAGTTTTTTTGATGTATTAATTATGGTCAAGCTAATGTATACATTCCATTATTTTATGTAGGTATATTTATTTTCAATTCGATATTGGATATTGGAGATAAGGATTATACCATTGCCAAATGAATGATTTTTATACACTTCAAAGGAAGACAATTTTGAAGCTGGATTAGAATGCTGATAGTTTCACTGTTGGTAAAATTACTTTTTTGATATCTTTGAATTTTCAACATTGGTGAAGATTTCTCAAAATTGAAAGATATTTTGTGATTTATCAGCTGTGAACATCATTTAACATATCAAGTTATTTCAAATGTTTGATACATAATGACTATATATTATAGATATATCATCAAAAAAAATAAATGCAAACCTAAAATTTACAGAATATTTTCCGAAGGAAGTGGACAATTAATTTTAGAACTGAGCCTGAACAATTGTCCTATTTAATTCCTCTGTTTGACGAAAACATTGGTTTTTAATCAAATCAAGTTGAAATTGACTAACTGAATTATTAGAATATTACTGGAGTTTTTTCCCAACACTAAACCGTTTTAACACCTTGACACGTTTTTCGATCAACAAGTGATCATCTAGTGGAAGATTAAACTTGAGTTTAAACTGAGTAGATTAAACTGAGTGTTGGAAGGTTCCAAACAGTACCACAAGTATATTATTAGAACATAAATATGAAGTAAAATCTAAGAAAAATTAGTTTTATAAATGATAGTTTGTCCGCCAGTCATAGGATACGAAATGTTAGAGAATGTTTCATTTTGAAGTTTGTTGAAATTACACTTACAATTGTATATTTATTCAAATTCATTTTGTCCAATGATAATATATGCTATGATGATTATCTAAAATTCATATAATAAAATTTATAAACAATTAAAAATTTTGTTTGTATTCGTATCCATTAGCCCGCCTACTCCTAACTTTGCTATTTGAGTATAGCTTGCGGCACAGGAGTCGCAGAGAAAAAAGACTGAGAAATGAGTTGAAGTTTGGCTTCTTCTTTTCGATTCATTGGTCTCAGCAACTACGGCTATCCGGTCAGTTTGTAACAAAATTAATCAGTGTTGACACAGAATATCGGAACTATGTGGTGTCGCCAACTGGATGAATTATAAAATCGATACACATGAAGCAAAAATCCGCACACAACTTTATATTCCCTTAAATCAGTGTTCCAATATAAACGACCCCTGAATTGTCCTATCTATTACTATCTTTCTCTTGCATACATTTAGGAAGAAACAACTGAATTCCATCCTTTTGCAATAATGACAATAATGCGTTTTAAAAGCAAGTTCAATATTTCAACATAATATCTGTTTTCTGTTCCCAAATCTCGCTTAAAAAGATTTGTTAACAGAGCTTTTGTCTGATAAAATACATTTCATAGCCACTTTTATGAAAGTAGGCAGTAGGCAGTAAACATTTTTAAGACTGCATCGGATAGGCGATTTTATGTATTGATTATTGCTGATGTCAGGTATCATATGTAGATTATCCATTTTGGGTATTATGAACAGATTTAAATTAATAATCATTATATTGATTTTTCTTTTGTAGCACATGTATTTTTTCTGAGTTGGCTACTCTGTGTATTCACTATATGTATTTGATGTTTTCATTGCAGTAACTTTCGATTTAGTTTTCTTGAAAATTAGCAGAAGTAACGTTTTGTGAACAATTAAGGCAGTCGATTCGTTATTTATCAATCATTTCACAAATAATTGTCAAATATAGATAAGACATACAATATCTCAATGGAATTGAATATTTGAAATTCAAAAGGCAGAAATTTTTCGTGTGATATCTAAGATGGCAATTCATATGATTTTCTTTTATTATACCTTCATCTATCCACTTCAGGGTTCTTATATACGAATCCTATTTCTGGTTTCCACTTCACATTATTTGCATTGGAATCAGTATTGCCGTTATGGTACTTCAGTGAACTTGGAAACTTGAAACATTTTTAGAACTCCTTCAAATGTATCAATACTTTTTCACAATTTTGTTTTTGAAATGAGTCAAACTGCCCATATACAATTGTCACATTTATTACACACGATAATTTTTGTTTTCTTCGACATGAAATAATTCCTACATGGTCACTTTTACAAAAGTTAATACGTTGTCTCGTGTTTCTCAATTTTTTGTTGATTGAAAACGACGGATATGAATTGAATATATCAATCATTCACGAATTCGCTTGTTTCGATTTTGATTCTATTTTTGGATCTGGTACTTTTTCTGAATGCTATCGGTAACACTGAATCGAGTTGAATATTGAACTATGGAATACTAACAATCGAATATTTACAAAAAATCAGTATAGTTAGACATTTCAAGGAGTTGCATTAATTATTGAGTAAAACGCAAGTATTTTTTCCTTAGCTTAGGATCATTTTGTACAATTATAATTGGCAACACTGCTTGTCAGTTACTGAAAGTGTGACATAGTATTATTATAATATAATCGAAAAGAAGAAGAAGAAGCCAAATATTATAAATATTTGAAATATACTCTTTGACTTTTTGGTATTTTGACATCATTCATAATAGTAACCATTATTTTGATTTTTCTGAAACGTATTGCTCACGAATTTAAGACGAACATAATGGTTTGTGATAAGTGCCAGAAAAAATGTGGCAAAGTGATTACTCCCGATCCATGGAAGACTGGTGCAAGAAACACGACTGAATCTGGTGGTCGGAAAGTTAATGAAAACAAGGCTCTTACAGCAGCAAAAAATAGATTCAGTTCACAGACTACCTCCTTTAAAACTTGCAAGTATGCTTGTACATAAAATATTTTTAAAAGTATGTGTTTATAATTTTTCTGTTTCAGAATTTGCAGACAGAAAGTTCATCAAGTAGGGTCGCATTATTGTCAATCTTGTGCCTATAAAAGGGGAATTTGTGCTATGTGTGGAAAGAAAATAATCAGTATTAAAAATTATCGACAGTCCTCTGCTTGAAAAGGATTTACACCTAAACCGGCATCAACTTTTCGCCCATCCTAAGTATGGAACAAGAAGACTAAATGAAAACCTGTGTACCACCTAAGGACACCTATTCCGATGTTACATGTGTTAAAGATAACATTTTTACATTACTATTATTTCAGATATTTTCATAGATCCAGTTAAAACTGTATATTTGTTGTTAATAGACATTTTGTTTTAAGAAAGAGTGACCAACATGTCTGTGATTTCATTTAATTTAAAAAATATTTCAATAAACAAGTTGAAACCAATTGACAGAGGTATATTTTTGGAAGAGATTAGTTTTTGGGAAAGAAAGGTTTTGGTTTCCAACTTATTCATCTTTATTATACACAAATTCACTTGTTTACTACCTGTTATAAATACTATCATCCAGACATGAATATATTCAACTCTATGACAAATTTTTAATGTTATGAATGAATTGAGTGTTTCATTTTGTAATGTTATTTAGATTGGTCCAGAAGAGGCAATAAGACAAGTAGTGTCTTATCCCAAAACATCAGTGTCCGCCATTGAGGAAGATAATGTTCCATGAATGTGAAAATTCATCCCTCTCATGTACTATAGTGTAGCATTTCTGTGAATGAATACAAACTGAATAGGAAAAAAGGCTTTTATACCATTCAATGTTCATATATCATAAGTAGTTTTTTGAAAGTACTTTTTTCCATCAATTCTATCAAGATACTGTTTTGATTTGAAAGTAATATCTCAAAATGTACCACTAGTGGCAAAGTATGGACACAATAAAAGTCATAATAGATATACTGAAATGATGGGGTTATATTTTGAGGAGTGATTAATTTTTGAGAAAGAACATTTTTGGCTTTCTACTACTCCATCTTGATACAAAAAATGTGAGAATCTTCCAAAGAAAGGAAGAAAGTAATTTAAAAATAAGTAACTATACATGGATGTGTAGATTATGCAAAGAAGAAACTTTCAAACACAAACTGAAAGAAAACCCACCTGAGACAGCTACTTTCATGTAAACATTGAATTACACAAAAGAAAAAAATTCTTTCAAACCTAACTTTATAAAATAAAATAAATTCTGTCAAGAATATCTGGTCGAGGTATGGATTGAACACATTCTACTATTGTGCCAATTCAGCGCTTATATGTATGTCTCTCAGTATGTAACATTTCATATTGTATTTATACACTTTCATAATTTGAAAAGTTCTGCAGCTATAACGGTCCTTGTACCAAAGAACTAATAAAGATTATGTGTCTAATTCAATGTTTATATGAAAGTAACTTCTATGTATGATCTACACATCTTCAATCTTTTAGAAGTTTCTCACATTTTTTTGTATAAAGATGGAAAAGTAGGAAGCCAAATCCAACTTAATAATATATATTTGTGATTCTTCAAATTCATTAAATCAGTAGGGATACCAGTAGCAAATATTGTAAACAGTGGAGGAAGTTGATTCAGTTTTGAAAATTAGAAACAAAATTAGTGCACAAAAAATATAATCAGACTAAAAATATATTTAGCTCTTTTCCGAAACACCAACTGTTGTGTTTTATCAGAATATACTTCTTTAGAGAAAATTCAAACTTCTGATCAACCTAAACTATATTTATATTACCGTTACGACCAACCTTAAAAAATAAATTGAAGCCATTTTTGTCGTTATACCGGGTGCAAACGAATCTACTAGACAAATCATAACTTCTAGTCTATTAGATGAATCAAAATGAGATTTGGTATAGGTAAATGGTGTGTGGAGAGGCGATTTTTCATATATCTCACTTCCGGTATCACCGGAAATGGCTCCCTGTTCAATATTTTTAAATGTATATTGTAGCATTTTTGAGACAAATCTGGATCTGAAAGTGACATTTTCGAAAGTTTTAAACAAAACTACGTAACTAATAATTTCAGCGAAGCACTTAAATTTTTTTGCAATATCCTAATTTCTTGAAAATTCCACTATAGTTAATTTTCAAAGTGCATTCCACCTTGTTCAAGACACATTTTAGTTCGTTCAATTGTTTCTCTCAACACGTTTCGTAACATTAGAGGCATTATACTTCTAAATGCCTGTAGAATCATTTCTTCAAGATTTCGAGAGGGCTGGGGCTGTTGCATAGTAGATTCTTCAATATAGCCCCAAATGAAGAAATTTAGCAGTCAGATCTCGTGAGCGGCAGGCCACTGTACTGGACCATTGGTTGCAATAACTTGATTATTAAAACGGTCTATTTAGTAATCAAGAAGGTCTCTGGTACTATGAGGGGGTGATCCATCTTGTTGGACGTAAATTTGTTAAAGGTGAATTATTAAGATGTTCCTCGATTCTATTTTGAAGAAAACCTCCGTACCTAACCCCTATTAAATAACCTTGAAATGATATTGGCCCAATTATTCTCTTTTCAACGATACCAGCCCACATATTGATGCCAAACTTTTTTTGAAAATTGTCTTCTCTCATGGCGTGTACCAAAAATTTTGCCATTATTTGTAAACCGTGATACGTCAGATTCGTATAGTCACTTTCATTCAATTCAATGTAGCATGGTAATAATTATGTGATAATTTGTGTTAAAGAAAAAAGCCATGAAAAAAAAAGTTTATTTAAGTATCATAGTATATACAAACATGTTATGCACCTTTAAAATTTGTAGAACCTTCAACAATAACTTTTAAAAACATATATCATTACAGTATGTACATAAAATCGTTAACAATTTCAATATAAAAATCTTAAATATAGGGTATATCTGAGAGTGATCTCGTTAACTGAAAAACAGTTTATTGCTTAAATATTACGTTAACAAATGTTCAGTCTTTGATCTAATTTCAATGTATACCTTTTCAGCTGCTAAGAAAGTTAAAATACTTTCAATGTTAATAAGTATAAAAATTCTGCAGTTTTATATAAAATTTTAGGATATTGAGTTACTCGAAACTTAATATTTGGACCTCCGTTTATATGAATCATGATTAAAAGAATGCTGGGCCTATGCAATCAATTTTGAAATTCTCTAAGAAAACAAATATCCCAAATTGAATGCAATACTTGTAGAGTCTGCTGCTAAGAAAGTCATTAATATCTTAGTTAAAACTTCAGGTTCGACTGAATGAGATCAAAGACTGCCACAGTCAATTATGTAGGTAATATCTATAATTGAGCATAATAATTGCACCATATCAAAAACTGAGTTACATCATTACTTTTCTTTATTATTAGTGACTATGACATTAGTCACATTGGATGGGTTGAAAACCCATTGCTTGAAGGTGCTCTCCAAATTTCCATTTGAAGACACCTGTACCACATTTGAGTCGCCCAACTCGATCTTCCGAGGAGTAAAAGACGCTCTGCTTCCACCAAGAGTAGGTAATCCTGACGGAATTTTTGAATTACTTCTTATTGATGTAACGGTCACATTTTTACTGAGTGGTTTTGTCTGATACTTTGAGGTAGTGTATGGCGTGGAACTAACAGAAGATGACATCAACTCAAGAAGAGCTCTGTCGTTCTCCATCTCTAAGTTGTGGGAGTCGCGCCTTTCAGGAGAAGTCGGAGGCGTCTTTGCCGATGTCGAGATAGGTATTCTCGACTTGACGACAACTTCCGGTTTGCCAGTCTTCGGCGGACTCTTTTCAAAGTTGGATCTGAGCAGCTCGATTTGCGATTGTCGTTTCTCGGGTATTCTCGACGATTCGTAGCTCGCAGTGGTGAACTTCATTTCAGGTAGTTTTTTCAACTGTTGCTCCGCAATCTCTTGAATCTTGTGCAGCTCCTTCTCATCAACCTGCTCGTTTACTATGATGCTAGTGGGTTCTTCATTGATAAATTCTTCCAGATTCTTATCGAACTCCTGGATATTGCTCTCGAAGGTTTCTAGTTTCGAATCAAAACTTTTTACGTAGTTCTCAAACTCTGTATCTAAATTTCTCTTGGACTTTGCTTCTGGAATTATCTGTATCTCTGAAATATTAGTTTCCGCACTAGTATTTGGAGTAACCTGGATCTCGGTGATGTACGTGAATGAAGAACTCTCTACGGAGTTGTCAGGGGTGTCAAGCGGGAAGATCTTAGTTGACGAAGAGAACTGACCTCCTGTTAGCTCTTCATCGTCCTTAGAGACATCAGCTACTAAACTTTCGCCATCATCTTTCAAAGCACTCAGGACTTCCGTAAGGGTTGCGTTTTTTATCATATCAGAGTTTAATGCAGTACTGTCCATAGCTGTGGTATATAGTTCGCTTGGATCATTTATGCTAAGCTCCAGACTGTGTAACTCTGTGTCTCCATTCGAGTTAACATTTACATTACATACATGCTTTTGGAAATCTTTGGATTTCGCGTCGTCCGATTTTGGGACTGTCTCTCTTTCCAAACTTCCATATGAGTGCCGAGATACTTTTATATCATCCGGAATATTTGTGCCTTTGGATGTGTATGTATAATCGTCTTGATTACAGTTCAGCTGTTCTGTGTACAAAAAGTTTTGAGTAATGTCTAGCAAGTCCGGTTGTGAAGATTGGATATTAAAGGTCACCGCGGTCTTAGTCTCGTCCGTGTTATTATTGCCGACGAGCGAATTTTGTATTGCTTCCTTTTGGTTTTTCACCATGGAGTTTAGCAGCGGAATTTTTGAGAGAACTTCCTCTGGTTTAATATTGGAAGACGTTCGGACCTCTGTAGATTGACAGTCCCCTCTGATGTCAAGCGAATCATCTTCCAGTCGCAGAGGTGGAGAAGTGTTGGTAATACCAGTCTCTGTCATATTCTGAACTTGATTTGGCTCAGATTGGATTTCTGGCGGCAGAAGGGGAATGTCTTCAGGTACCCTTTGTCGACTACTTATTCTATTTGGCACTATAGAAGATTTAACGGAATTTTTTGATTGGCTCTCTTTTTGTAATGCTGGTGTTTTTGATATACTGAAATCTTCTGAAGGAACACTGATGGTATTAACATTTTCGAATTCTGTGTTCTTTTCAAAGGGTTCAAATATTCTGTTATTTACTTTGCGGGATACCACATTTTCTTTTGGAAAATTGAGCTCATTACTTGAGTTTTCTAAAATAGGTATTTCGTCGATAACAGCAGATTCTTCTGCAGTTCCCTCTCTTTGAACTCGTTTATTAAGCTTATCAGCTCTCACTACATAGACTTTTTCTTCAGATCCTTGCGAACCCAAACTAGGCCAAATACGATTTTCCACTATTTTCTGGACATTCGTTTCCTGTACGTCTCTATCAGGCGAGTTAATATTTCCAGATTCTCTTTTAATTTCATTGATTTTGTTCACCAACGCGTCAAATTCCGGAGTCTCTTCGCTTACACTCGATATATCTAACATCTGCGAGCTTTCATTACTCAAACTATGATCCTCGTGGTCCAGTTTCATAATAGCATCTTCCAGATTACCCCATTCAGTAGATTTCTTCAGTCTATTCCGTTGGAAGGTGTTCAAACCGTCAAGAATTAGCGACAGACGTGGTTCTCTGTTCAAAATAGGATCATCCTCATCGCTGTTTCTTCCGCCTTTATGTTTCGGGTCGGATATATCCAGGCTCTGTGCTCTCTCAAGCCCATTAACAGACTTTTTGGTTCTAATTTTTGAAAGATCTCCGGTGCTCACCGTTTTCCTGTTCTGACTTTCTTCTTCTTCGGTTTGATGGATGGTTATATCTGTAGAGTTGAGTTCTATCGTGTTAACGGAGGATTGATTATCCGTTTCCAAGTCAGAGTCTGAGTTGTAGGCCTTAGCGTCCTCTTGAGGAGACCCTCTTTTAACATCGATGTACTCCCATTGAGAGTCTGGTAAAACAGGCGGCGCCACTTCGTCTTCGATGGAATGGATCTCGTCAAAGTTAGTGGGAAGTTTGAGGTCATCAGGAGGAGAAGGCGCTTTACCCTTTTTTCTGATGGCTCTTGCGTCTTCTTCTCTTGACTCTCCAACTTCATTTTCTCTAATGGGTTTACCTTCATCTGGTTCCTTTTGGCTCTTGCGATTTTTGAGAGCAGCGTTGGCTGCGTTTAGCATTTGAGGGGGTAATTCCAAGGGGATACCATCTTGGTTTCGTTTGATTCCAGAACTGTTCAAACTGTTCCTTTCAAAAGTTTCCTGCGCTTCCATTGTCTTTTTTTCGCGACGTTTGACGGGAGGCGCAGGTTTACACAAATCGTCCACTTCGTCAATACTCATGATTTCCAAGTGTTTTTCTATATTTATGTTATTCTCGTTTTGTTCCATACTTTTGGGACTTTTCTGTTGCAATTCTAGAGGCATTACACGAATACCGAATTTGGAAAAATTATACTCGTTTTTTTGGGTATCAGCCTGGACTTCTTGGGGTCTATCTTTTACCCTGAGATTATGCTGATGGTCGGTCAAGATACGTTGCTCTAAATTACTTTTCAGTTGTTCAGGATTCAAATGTTTCGATGGCTTCTTAGCATGAGTCTGTTTGGTTAAAGGCGATTTGGAGTCTCTTCTTTCCAGAGTAGTCATATTACTTCCGGATTTTTGTAAACTGGAGTAATTTGAACTTAGTGAGCCACCATATTCCTCTCCAAAGAGTCTCTTTTTCGCAGCTTTCTCCACCTGAAACAGATTTTTCATTATGAAAATTGTGTATTTGTCACTTTAAAGATGAATAAATTTATTTCGGTACTGAAGTATCATGTGAATCATATGTGCTTGGTACATATTGCAGATACTTAAAATGAACAAAGTTCTAATAAACAAATAAAAATAAATCTTACATGATATAAATCAGCGCAGGAAGAGCTCCGATATACTGGATGACTTGGCTGGCCTCCTTGACCTGGAGTATTGTTATGGAATGATTTTCCGCTTCTGGCTTCGATCATGACGTCGTAGGGACTAGCATAACTCAAAATCGTTAAAGCATCTTCATAAACCATGTGCTCAAAGTTGATGGTTATGCTAGAGATTCTGTCGCCCGGTGAGAGTTTTCCAGATTCGAAAGCTGGGCCTCTATGCAAGACATCTTTGATGTAAATGCCTTCTTTCATGTTACCACATATGTTGAATCCCAAACCTGTGAAATCGTGACCTCTGAGAGCGACAACTTTAGCTTCATTTTCCTGAAAACAAAAGACAATATGTCTGTCGTTTCGATATAAAACTATAATAACATAAAAAAATTCTTATAATTTCTTGCTTCGTATTGGTTAGGAATAAGAATGTTATTTGAAATTCGAAGGGTTCATATGTTCACCTCTAAAGCCATATCATCCAATGTTTTTCTTTTTTCAGATTTGGTAGTTAAAGCCGAAAGTGGAGACCATTTACCCCATTTCGATTTGCTGGCGTCTGATTTGTTTTCCGGAGTTTTGGTGACTGACAAGTAGCTCGCATCTGTAAGTGAAAAATATGGCAGAAATTACTTGAAATGTATGCTAAAAAAAATAGGAGAAAAAAGTGCTTATGCTTATAGCTTGAGGTTTCAAAGAAACATTTCAATTCAAAGATATTTCGTAGAAATTCTGAGGAGAGCGACCTAACCGATACCTTACGTGTCCCTCTGCAATCGGTGTAATGATGGTTATCCCAAACGTCTATAAATTTCAATTTTTAAAATTGATCAAATGAATGCAATAGCTATTCAAAACATCTACCAAATAAGTCGATTTTGGCGAAAACTGTATCAATCGGTGTCCCATACAAGTATATGAGTTCCAAAAAAGCTCAAGCCAAAATTCAAAGAAGAATTTTGGTACATACATATTTTGAATCTTATAGCATCTTTGATTCTTCGAATAATAAAAGAGAATTAATTTTTTTTTCCATTTGGCATCAAATTAATACGTGGTTTGAATTAAAATGAACCTTTCCTGTAAATGAAGGGTTAGCAACGAAGAAAAAATTTAATAAACGATTAAAAAAATAAATTGATGGATGTAGCCGTTACTACGTGGCAGGAGATCATAATAAAAAGAGAAATGAAAATTTCTATGTTTTTTACCATTTTTAATTGTAACTATCGTTACTGCAGTTTCGTCCTATACTATACAATTTATTGTTTATTGTATAATTTTGAAAATGTACATATAGGACGAAACTGCAGTAACGTTAGTTACAATTAAAAGTGGTAAAAACATAGAAATTTTCATTTCTCTTTCCTTTTTATTAAAAAAACCGACAATAATGAACGTACTGTGCTCACTACTGAAATGCTTTTTACAGAAGATCATTTTGCTCACTCATAAAAATGATTGAATTTTCATTTACATTCCAAAAGTGAAATTTATAACTCTAAAAACGTTTATTGTTTGCACTCACCTTTGAATCCAGGATTATCGAAAGCATATTCAGTTTTCCCTTTTTCAGGATCGGTTTCTAATATCAGGTGGTCTGAAAAAAAAGAAAATGCAAAAAATTAAAGAATTAAAGTGAAAAATAATGATGGATCTGGTTGCAAAAATTCAAAAAAATACAAAAAAAGCAGTGCAGCATTTAGAAAAAGTAAAACACATTCAAAGATTAACAAAATACACATCAGACAGAATGATTCCTTGTTAAAAAACAACTTCGGTTAAAAAGCAAAGGATGAAAAATTAAAAGAGCTGCAGTGAAGAACTGGACAAAAAGGAAAATCTAGAGAAAGTCTACAAAGCCACCTTCCCGAAATTTTATGGACAAAACAAAACTAATTCAGAAGATGCTGCCAGAAATCCAGTTCTGAATGATAGAAAGTTTTATGAATGAATATCGATTCAGAGTTATTTCAGGGGGTTATATTGTCTCAACTTGACGGAGGCTGGTAGTCACATGTGACAACCAACACCATATATGTGTGCTGCGTTTTTTTGTCTTTTTGAGCTTCTGCTATATACAATTTTGTTTGATTTAGAAAAAATCATAGAAATGTCATGGTATCGTATAAGAAAATCTGATCGACTAGTATTACATGCGTGATTCTGCGTGCTGCGTAAGAAGTGATTTTGGGATTAATTTATATCGCACTCTGACATGGTTTTGTAAAAAATACACTGTCGAAGAGATAAGCAATACGGTGTTATCAATACCATCAACAAAAATTGGTTATCAAAGGTATGGCAAATCTTCACCGACAAATAGAAGAAAGAATTAGAAAGACACATTCTCATGGCTTTAACTATTTATTTCGGTTCGTCTCCCAAGGATATTCGAAAAACAGCGTAACATTTGCCATACAAGGCTACCAGGTTACATTTACCATAATTGTGTTTTCGAATATTCACTGAATTTTTAGACTAACTGCATTGCGATGTGGATATTTTTGGTATTATAGTTACCATAGGGAAGTTATCCATTTGGAGCAAATATGTTTTTTTCCTACAAATGAGACATTTTTTTCCCTTTTTGGATATAATAAATTACGTATATTATTCCACTTTCAACGAAAATATTCATTTGATTGTTTTTTACCTCTTAATGACCTATGTGACTACTTCCTCCTTAAAAGCCACGCTTTTTCTTTTCCATAAGAATTGTTATATTTGCTCTATGGATGATGTTGGAGAGAATTTTTTTTTTCAAATAAGTATAAAAACACTATCTACTGATGAAAAATATCATAAAAAAGAACACTAAAAATGCAAAAGACAAAAAAAAGTGACTTTCAACCCCGATCTCCCCTACTAGTGTTTAAAGGCAAGTTGTACTTTTGAATTATTAAATTCTTCAGTTACTGGCATCTGGCATACGGATGTGTCGTTCTTTTTCATGTAGTTTTGTGAAACTACATGAAAAACCAAGAAACTTGTCAACTTCTACAAAACGTTCACTATGAAGCCAATTGTTTTTGAAATGGAAGAAAATTGTACAAGACTTTTAGTGTCACTTCTGTTAATCGCAAATTTTTTAATTATATTGAATTCCTTGGTATTTCGATAGTAGGTGAACTAATTACTTAGTTCTCCATATTATTTTATCCTATTTAAAAATATGTTTCGGCATATTTTATTATGAACTGACTCTGATAGTATGATGCCTTGTCATTTTAATTTATCTATTTATTCAATATGCCAGTTCCCCAGAATATGAAGATGACTGTGTACATGTTATCGAAAATGAAATAAAAATTATAGGAATTTACGACTCAAATACCATTTCCAGTAGTATCTACAAACGTGATATAAATATATATACAAAAAACACATCTTCACTTGGCAGCTACAGATGTCTTTGTTTGATTAGAGTAGATAAGGTAATTATCGTTGTCATCTTAGCTGATATCTTCCATGTTTACTTTCCATTGTTAACGCATCACGTTGTCAACACGATACATTCCTTTCGGCTAAGTATATTGTTATTGTGTACAAGCCAAAACAAAATTGGTCATCAATGTAAAGCACGGTCAATATTCTTGATCACTATGTCTATATCTATCGTTAAGGAATATTCAAAAATATTCACATCATATTGACATCACATTGAAAGAAATTTATATTGACGTTTATGAGGTAAATGATCAATATTTGCATTCTTCGACGTGTGAACATCTTGGTGATCTCTACGATTTTATGAATTTCCAAAAACAATCCACAGTCATAGTAAAAATGTCTTGTTATTGATAAAACTAGACTAAAGCGTATTGATGACATCTTCAATATTTTCATCAATGTATATGGATAAATAACTCTACCCCCCAGACCTGTCTAGTGGTCTAGAGGGTTTTTGAGAGTGAAAGCATTTTGACCAAAAATAACCTTCAACTAGATCGACAAATTTGTTTGTTTTCAAACTGAACAAGCTCAATATTCATATGATTTCAGTTTGAAGTAAATCTTTCAAATTATAATTCGTGTAATTGTAGACCAGACAAACAGGCCGTAGCGAAAAGAAATACCAAGGGGGGGGAGTGAATCCAAATTTTCACAACTTTCGAAAAAATGAAAGCCGAGGGATTAGTTACTTTTATAATATATTAATTTCCTTACTTAGCTATCCAAAGATTGGCTGACTGCCTATGCCCGTTAGGATATACACAAACAAAAATAAATTTTGGTAATTATAAAAATAATAATGAGAATTATTCTACTTTTGACCAAGGTCCTTGGTCTACCACCGTATCAACCATATATAGGAATATTCAATACAATGGAAAGGAAACAACACTTGAATAATATTGTGCTTATCGGTTTCTACTATTATTTTTTTTCTATTTTCACGGCCTGAAATTTCCCAACTTTTCCAAGTCGAAAAAACAGCGAAAAGTTGGGAATTTTGTAAAATTGTCACTTCAAAATTTGTGAACTGTTCAGGACTGTCCTTTCACTTGGGAGAAATTGAACATTTTTGAAGTTTTCAAACAACTGAGAATTTCAAAGAATGGGATCTCCAAGTTGTGCATGTTGGGAAATTCCAACCTCCTCCTAGTTCTTTCCCTTCTCTTATCACCTCTTCCTTTCTTTTCTCTCATTTTTTTCATTTCTTTTTTCATTTTTTAACTATTATTATTTTCTATCTTCACGAACCAAAATTTTCCAACTTTTCCCAAGTCGAGAAAGGAGGGGGAAGCTCCGCCCTTCCCCCGATGGCGTCGGCCCTGCCACCCCTTTTATCTTCAGAGGGGAGGCCTCAGTTGGAATTTAAAAAAATCCTTTCTTATTGCACATCTACAACATAAGTGAACCTATATACAAAATTTCAGCCTCCGAAAAATTTCAGGTACAGAGAAACAGTGATATAAATGTAATTTTCATATGTAAATCTCCTTTTATCTTTAGAGGAGAGGCCCGAGTTGGAATATTCAAAAATATTTTCTTATTGCACATCTACAACATAAAACATCTACAACATTTACATGAAAATGTAATTTTCATATGTAAAAGCACCGCTTTCTTCTCCATGGGGGGCGCACCAGTTGGAACTGTGGAAATCCTTTCTAAGTACGCTTTTTAGTCTCAAAAAGCATCCAAATAAATAAATAAATAAAATAAATTTTAGATCCTTAGGAACTACTAATACGGATAAACAGATAATAATGAATAAGTATTAACTGGGTGACTTTCGCATTTATGAGTACCGATTGCAGGTTTAGAGAACGGAAAAGTATTATATTCCAAAGCGTCACCTACTTCAGAAAGCTAAGTATTAATGAACAATTGTTTTCAATTGATTTTTTCAAATTGTTAGCAAAATTAATGAATACGACAAATTACTGACAAGTTGGACTCTTCAGTAGTTTGTATTACGCAGTAACTTATTTCGGGAAGAAATTTTCAGTTTGCCCTTTACTACACTTCAGCAGATTCTCTATTGATTCAGACCAGATTTTTTTTCAGATTGTGGAAGATTATAAACCCAAAAAATTATTCATTAAATTAAGTTCTGAAGACCTATTGACAGGCACTTCATATTTATCAGAAACATATTCTATCTTTCCAGTTTTTGGAAAAAAAGCGAAATGGTAAATGGGGGCCAATTAAATGACAAAAGCACGAAATTATTCAACCTTACCTGAATGATTCCATGTTCTGACAATCTAAAGTTTACAGGAATCGTTCGATTTACCAGATGAGGGGGTCACTCAGTAGAGGTGGCATAGGCTCACTCAGTATAACTAACAGAACCTTCGAGACATCGAACGCTATATCATCGTAGAAAGTCTCATTTGAGTGGAGTTATAGATCCCTTTTTCTATCTGCTCATGAGACCTTTATGAATAGGAGAACGACGTCGACAAGATGACCACAACTATTCCTTCCGTAACATCGGATCAGGAGCAAGATCCTCTTGGTTCTTCAACTCTTGATTCTTGACAAACCTTGTAGGCAAGGTGGGGCAGCCAAGAAGCGACTTGAATCTGCCTTACATGAAACTCTTGATCAGCAGAAGCTGAATCAATATAAGAGAAAACAAACTCCTCTGAGCATGTCAGTAAACTCGCATTCAAATGATGATTCACCCGAAAGAAAAGTCCTGCTTGGCTGAATTTAAGATATAGTCAGGTCCTCAGATGGGTAGAATGTTGCAATCATCAAGGATAAATTCTACACTTCGAACATCCGACATTCTTAGCATCGACTAACCGACTGAAAATTACTATGGCTGACCTGGAGGAAATTCCAGATGGTCCACCGATACGATTCCAAAGCTGCACATCTCAGCCCGACTACTGGCTGATCTTGCTACCGTGCCGCATACAGAAGGCGTCATAGGAGATATACTTCACAAGCTACAGATTTGTGTTGCCTATCTACCGGACGAAGGTAGTGACAGAATGATTCCCGATCATGCCCTCTTTAGATTGAGGAAAAAGTTTCATGATGCATCAATTTTGTTGTGGTTTATTCCTCACAGACAAATGCAGGCCAAGATACCAGCGTACATACACTGTACCGTCGCCGCGAACTCGATCAGGTTATGGCAGAGTTTCACTTTTGCCAGCTGACCTCTGAAAGATCACTCACCAAATGAAGTAATTGGCTTCGTTATGGAGCTGGATATATTTGTTTGAGTTTGAATAGATGTGAGACACAATACACCTTGGCAGATTGCAGAGGAGGGTTGAATGGATCCACTCACTTTAGACTTCTCAACTAGCTATTTTTTATTTTATAATAGTTGCAAAAATGTTTCGGAGAAACAAATTATAAAACTGTATTTCTCTCAAAAATGTTTTCATTGTGTTATAAGTATAGGTTCATGAGCTATAAACATTGAGTATTAAATATACTAAAATTCACTTTGTCGACGTATTGATTTTCTAGTCGCTCAGTTTAAAAAAAAATTGTACTCTGTACTTTTCAACTGTATATATCAGTATATGTACGGTATTTCATATTTTTAACTCCTCTAATGTCAGTATTCCAAATAATTTTGAAACGGCGTCGTACCAAATTATTTAGATATCGTTTTGATACTACAATAATTTGGTATCAAAAGCAAGTATCTCAACGGTATTTGAGCTACTATGACACCCCTATAAAACTGTTGAGAAACACTTAATTTTAGTCATGGTATTGTGGCAGAGTCGTATTAGTTTCAAAGCTATAGATTTTTACAAAAGTGCTAATATGAAGGTAGGATTTCTCATGTGTAGTTTGGATAAATATATCTGGTGGGATGTTTTGGCTCAGAAGCTTCTCCACTCGATTTTGTAGGTTGAATTTTGAAGGAGTTTTGAGCTACTAATCGAGGCTATATATACATGGTGCTCCACTTAAATCGAGAGATTATAATCATCAATAACCTTTTCCTGTTTTAGCAAGAACAAAATTGTAACACTAGATTACGTGAGTCTTCGTCTGAAACGAAACACTTTTCTTGTTTCTATCCAATGATCAATATTACACGACTTTATTAGGTACCGGGACGCTAGTCAAATTATACTTCATTATACGACCTCTGAAATCAATGTCCGCTGGTTCTTCTTGAATGCTGCATTTCATTCTGGGTGACAGCAAATATATATTCTCGGACGCAATTTGATTTCATTACAGTTGTTTTATTGTTTTGAAATTGTGTCAAATGTACCATACTATAAAATAGTTGAGAGATTATCATTGAAGAGACAATATGGTGATGAAAACAAAATTGTTTTTGAAAGCATTCCAATAAAATAATAATTTCATTGAAGCTACAGGAAGCAGTTATAAAATGAGCTTGAAATAATTTCATGAAGATCATACAAACGTCGCAGGAAAGTGCTACAAAACAATTGAATTTAATAGGAAAATATGTTTTATAAGTTAGTTGCGAAATCTACTTCATAACAGTTTTTTGATTTCAGTATATGAACGTTTTTATGACAAATTTATAAAACATTTTCATTGCCTACAACTGTATTGCGTTCTGGGTTCGTTTAATATAATCAATTAGCATTTTGGAAGTAGGTAATTATAAAATACCAACAAAATAAAACTGTTGCAGCACAATGAAATTATAAAATAATTTTGCTGGTTGGGTTACCTGCTTATCTACCTATTGTTATCCTGAGTGATTTATTTTTGTTTGCACTAGTATTGAAACACACTAAA
>WOGP01000964.1:0-21081 GCA_015342065.1 Leptinotarsa undecemlineata | reverse complement strand
ATCGACCGAGTTATTCTTTCCGCCTCACTGTAGCCATAAACTCCAACCTTTGGATAGCAGTCTATATGGACCGTTAAAGAAGTATGTCAAAAGTGCTTGTGATTCTTGGATGACTAATCGTCCGGATGCAACGATGACCATTTACGGCATACCCAGTATTATTCGTACTGCACTACCATTAGCGGCAACTGCAAATATCATTACAGCTGGATTCCAGGTTTCGGGAATTTATCCATTTGATAGGGATATTTTTCCGGACAGTGAATTTATGGCTGCTTATGTTACAGATAGACCAGATGCTGAACAAGATTAGCAAGATATTGAGCAAAACGTAAATCCTGGTGAAGTATTGGGAGTTGAAGCAAATCTAACTGAGCTTGGTCAAATTACACCCATCGAAGAGGATTTTAACAGTGTCGAAAACCCCTTGCCAGACCAAGAGACTAATCCCAACGAAGACGTGCAACAAGCTGGACCAAGCAGAATTGCAAAAAGTAAGACACCCACGCCCCAAAATTCTCAGTGTCTTCAGTCATCTAACAAGGTAGCAACATGTAGTTTTACAGATCTCGAAAATTTGAAGCCGTTTCCAAAAGCCGCAGAAAGGAAAGTGCAACGGGGTCACACAAAAAGAAAATCATTAAAAGAAAGAAAAAAGAAAATAAAACGAGATCGATAAAAAAACAGGTCTTTGGCAAAACCAAAAAGAACAAAAAAAAATAAGTAAATGCGAAGAATTCAAAAATTAAAGACGATTGAAGCAGTGATGAAGAAACCTTCTGCCTGCATTGCGTTGAACCCTGGTCAAATAGTTTGCCTTACGGGAAATGGATTCAGTACACCCAATGCAAATTTTGGGCACATGAAAAATGCGCAGATGCGGGCTTGTTCTAAGTTTGTCATAATTGTGATTCGGATGGTTTTCAATGGATAGGTACCGTGTTTTAAGGAAAAAATTAAATTCTGGATTCAGGATAGGTCCAAACATTATGTAATTTGAAATTTATATAAACAAAACAACAGTAATCTGGAAATCAAATATATTTTCTCACTATCTTTCCAAATTGGACGAAGACCACTTCAACTTAAAAGGACTTTGTCGTTGAACCAAGTTCTTTGGGTCACTTTTTGACCTCTTTATAATGGCCTCTTTGAGGTATCTTCCTTGCTGGCATGAACGAATGCGTTCTATTTTTCCCAATGCTTGGGATTTTTCATTTGCCATAGCTAATCTATCACAGACCAGGTGTGGTGAATTTTTGTGATTGGGTTTTCTTATAGCATATTTCCCACAACTAGTGGTTGTAATGACAAGCTAACGACTGTGTGACTGAAGCTAGAAGAAATTGAGGTAAATCTGTGGTTAATTGATAAACGCGAAATAATTAACAGAAGTGCCGAATACGGCAAATAATTGTATGTCCAATTTAGATATACCTCCGAGTGGGAAAAAAACAAATTGAATTGACAAACTCGGCTATTTCGATTACTCGACAAATCGGATTTATTAACGACCAATATCTATTGCTTTTGTCATTTTGTTGCGAATTTTTTGTATACTTTAGTCCAGAAATGACATCGAGTTCTCTCTATT
Organism: Leptinotarsa undecemlineata; assembly: GCA_015342065.1. Classification (NCBI taxonomy): domain Eukaryota; kingdom Metazoa; phylum Arthropoda; class Insecta; order Coleoptera; family Chrysomelidae; genus Leptinotarsa; species Leptinotarsa undecemlineata. The sequence continues at coordinate 19,487 of WOGP01000964.1, read as the reverse complement.
TATACACTAATTTGTACCAACTGCCTATGACTTGTCACAAATGTTTATTCACAACGTGATTGAATAAAAATCTATCTATCTATCTATCATTTGATTTTTAAATTGAAAGAGTATATTTTTAGCAAAGATTAATTTTTGGGAAGGAAAGTTTTTGGCCTCCTGATTCTCCATCTTGGTACAAAAAAGTGGGAATTTTCCACAGAAAGGAAGGAATCAATTTCAACTATATTATGAACGAATTGAGTGTGTTTTTATATTGTTATCCCTATTTATCACTGAAGAGCCGATAAGGTAACTGTCTTTCGGCGAAACAACGTATGGCTAGCAGTGAGGATGACAGTGTTCCATGTGAGTGAAATTTCACTTCTTTCGTTGCTTATATTGTGTAGGAATTTTGTGAATAATATCTGATTTGATTCCATTACATATGTTTGGAATACAAACGGAATACTTTGAGAAAAGTGTTTTTCTTGTATAATTCAGCGTTCATATAAGTATTTGTATTGTTTCGAAAGTATTTCTCATTCGTGTGATTCAATGTTTATATGAAACCGTGGTAGGAATAACACGTTAAAAGGTAAGACCTCGTTAGTCCTTAGCTCGCATAAGTTTCTCAACTTCTGAGAGTTGTCGTTCAAATGGGGGCGACAACTGATAACCGGAAAAACAAAAAACAGAAGCAGAAACAGAACAGATTGAAATAGTCAATCAGTAAATGTCGAGTGAAATTTACTATAATACATTAGACATAACCTCATACAAATCTAAAAAATGTTTCAACAAAAAAAATTAAATCAAAAGCTGATTCTGAGAACTTTCGAGGAAAAGACTTCGTCGATTCGACTAGTGGAACTGCTGGGACGCTCCACTGATGGTGCGTTCATTTTTCAGATACAATCTGGAGTTGAGGCATTGCCCCTCGCCCCGGCTCGGCAGAGCGTGTCTCCTCGAATAACCTCATTAAACGAGAAAATTACGCCGAACTCATTTCTCGTTTCCTAGGATTCGCTCACTCCGAATAAAAGTCTTTTTTACTGCCCTAGACGGTGGCTTACTCGACTGCGTGTGTGTGTGTAATCTACGATTTCTACCGAAGCGGTTCTTCTTTCTCTAATTATACAATCACAGGTAAATAGTGCGTTAATACATGCACTTCTTGTTACCTTCTCATTGCTCGTTACAGCAATTGCACTCGTACAGGGTGGCTTGTAGAACTGATTTGACGCCATCTAGGAATGTTTCTTTTAGACACCGTCTATTGTCCTACCAAAGCAGTATTGCATATGTTGTTAACTATTGTAATAAATCCATTACTTTTGAGTCGTGTCTGTCAAGTAGTTACGTATTATCGAAAAAAAAACGTTGATATAGTTCTGCCTGGAGCTCTTATTTTGCCTACGAGAACGGTTCTATCACTGCCGAACACCTCTAGTTCCGATCCGAAGTCTTCTTCTCAGGGCGTTTATACTTGTAATAGAAACATCAAAATACGTTATTAACATTCTCAATAACAAATAAATATCACCACCAATTTTGGAATATTGGTTCAATTGAGTTAAATGGCCTAGAAAACAAATATAAGTGATCCCAGCTCCTACCAATACGGTAATACACCAAAATTGATTGAATCAAACAACTCTAGATCACTTCTACCAAAAAAATGGGTTTTAGGTTGAGCACTTATAAGTCGTGCTTCACCCAAAACTACAATATTTAGTTTTCAGTATAATAAAGCATTTAATACTCGTAGAGCGGAAATAAAGTCGAGTGAAGACGTTGTAAAATATATAACAGATTGAAAATATAAATTTACTCAACTCTGGATCAGCAAGGAAGAGCTACAGAATCTACCAGAAGAAGTACAGATCCAAAGAAAAGCGTTATTTTTTTTCTTGGTTAGAACTCATTCTCAGAACCAGAGTTGTGGCAAATCCTGACTGTAACAACGTAATCTTACTTCATTGTCATAGAACACATAATCTGTTGGTGTTCTGTCACGGTGCAAAAAAACATTTGAAATCATTTTGAAATCAAGTAGTTGCACAAAACATAAAACTCATGATCTTCGTATTCAGACTTATTTGATTCAATAGGATGTTAAATATTGAAGTCAACGTGACTTCGACTTCAAAGCTATGAACTGAACTGTATTGCAGCAAATGAGAAATATAAGTATTCATTTGAATTTGTGTAATGTGGAAAGAACAGAAATCAATCAAATGTTTTCAGTGTTCAACACAATCTGTATGCAAATTGTAATATGTTTCCAAAATTAATTCTAAAGGCAAACGTGTCTCTATTTCAAAATCATGAATACGGCACCAGACGATGCGATCGGCAGCTGACCATGCAAAAATTGATTTCTATACAATACCTAATTCAGTAAGTGTGCTACAAAAGAAAACTTTAACCAAGAACCATATCCAATGCAGATTTCGTTTGGACCACATGGACTGTTTCGATATTGGCTGCCCTATGTATTTCTCATTTGTGTCAGTTGTCATATGTAGATCACGTTTGTAGTGCCAGTTTTTGAAATTTATACAATGAATGAAAGTCGTTTCCATTGTATCCATTTTATCGTCCATATCAATACACATGTTTTTGAAGCACTGTATTCTTTCCGAGTGGCGTTAGTGAAACAGGCGACGAATAGAGTAATGCAATGCTGAAGTTTTTGCTATCTTTCTCATTGACACACTACTTGAAATGGTCTCCTATTATTGACTTGGTTACTTCTGTAGCTGGAAGTGCTTGCTTTGAATTTATTCTACGCCAAAGGTTTCACTTATACCTTTCATGGCTACTCTAGTCATTGTATATGATACGTAGTCGATGATTATATTGTATTTCTTGAGTTTCATTTTCAATTTTCGTTACGTTTTTAATTAGTTTTCTAATGACAAATACACAGAGTAGCCAACTAATATGCTTATTCAAAATAGACTAAAGTCTAGTAACAGATTTTCAGCAAAAAATAATAAATTTATCCAGAAAGGACCGAGGAAACTGGCGGACTAGGTGCTAGGACATTCAGGAAATGCATATACAGGCCTTGAACCAGCTGTAGGGTACCAAAGTTTTCGGTATTTTACCAGCTGGAAGGGTCTAAAAGAGTACTGGAAAAGCATATCAGAGAACAAACACGGGAAAACTTTCATAAAGGGAAACCTGAACATAATTAGGCTGTACAACGGACCTCAACGGCGGTCAATGCAACGAAGTGTCATTCTATACGATTTATGGAAAAGACAAATTATGTCCAGAAGAATACAATATATACATCCAGCACGGGACGTGTACAAACTAGTAGAGGGAACAATAAGATTGTTGGAATGAGTGTTATATGCTACCATTTTTTCAAACAACGAAACTTTCTTTAAAAGGTGGACATATGCTATTGTGGGCTCTTCTGTAGTAATTTTGAAGAGGAACGATCAGTAGTGTATCGAGTTTTTTATTCGGTAGTTTTTCATTTTTACCGTGAGGCAAACTTTATTTCGTAATATATAGTGATAAATTGTGTAATGTAATGAATTGATGGATTTAATTTGAAGTTTAATTTTTCATTTTATGAAATTGAAATAGAAGTTTGTTTTACTCGAACGAAATGTTATTCCACTATTGATTTATAAGGCGAGGATATGAGTTACTCAACTCATTGTAGAGTGACAAAATCGTAACAACGTTTCGTTCTTTTCAGTGTTGATAAAAACTGATAAAAAAACTTGGCACATCCTTGTGTCATTGTAAAACCACGCTGCCGTGTGTACATTGACGATATCTTATCAATAAAAAAACATCTGTACCACCCCCATAATCGAACATTCGTAATCGTCGATACGACTACGGTACCACTTGTTCCGACCACATTTCACCTGTAAAACCCGTAGCCACGTTCGAAAACAATTAACCACGTCACCCTCCTTAGGATTATGAGGGTGATACGCTTGGCAAGCCAAGAATAACGTTCCGAGTAGTATGCACCTGTTCAGTCGGCGGAGAAAATTAATGAAATGATAATAGGTCTATCAAAACAGAGTCAGTCGTAACTATAGAAATCGGTATGATGCATGCATGGCTTTGGATTTTTTTCCTGGCCCATATTGCAACGTAAGATTTCCACTCACTTCGTACGAATATACAGAGTGTCATTTTGAAAACCCACCTCCTTTTATATTTCGGCGCTTAACGACAATCTAGAAATATACAAAAATACGTCAAATTTATTTTGAAAGGGGACATTTTATAAGTTAGTTTTCCTATAAATTACGTCAACCCTCTAGCAGGGGCGAAGGCAACCCCGAGAATTTAAATGTAGAAGGTCGTTCAACTACTTTTTCAAACACACTTGTACACACACCATGTACTTTTGGATATATCAAGTTAAATCGTGTAGATATTCAGGTATCAATCGTTTTGCAATGAAACATGGAAAATCAACAAAACGTAATATATCTCATATCGAATTTTCGAAAGCTCCATTATTTTCTGAACGGTAATGAAGTCTGTTCTCGAAGTCTTCTGTAATATTCCGAAAAACTTCTGTTTGAAGTTCTCTACACGCAGCTGTTATTCTTCTCTTCAAATTTAATCAAAATCTTAGATCAACCCGTCTGCCAGGATATATATGATTTCATCATTAACCCATTATCTAACTGAGAGTACTTTGGTACCAGCTGTATTGATTTGTTTCTCCAATATAATTGTTATTGAGAAGTGTATTGTTTCTTCAAGCAGATTTGAGAAGAGCTCCCTAGTTAGATTTTCCGCAATGAATAAAAGTCCAATGAAAGTATTCCGAAGGATACCAAGAAAATGTCGCTGGATACTATATATAGATGCTGTCCGTTTAATAATACGCACATTAAGAAAAAAATGTACAATCATCAGTAAATCATGTATTGTGCAAAATGAATTAGTAATTTTTCATATAATTCAAATTATTTTTGTGGCAGAATAGCTATAACGGCAAAATAGTTTCTTTACGTCATAACATGATTTCTTTATTTCGTAACAACTGTTCAACTAAATTGTCATTCGTGACTACCACTCAAGTACTGGTTTAGGTAAATTATATTCTTTCTAATAATAATTGGGATATTGTGCTACTTTTAATCGAAACCGTCACAAAACACAAAACGAAATTCTAATAATTCAAATACTTGAAAAAAAAACGGAATGAATGAAAAAATAGTCGAATAGATGAGAGAATATCTCACGATAGGGGATTAACACTCTATAGAATAAAAGTACAATAAAGAAATGATAAAATAACTAAAGTAAAATAATACAGATATAAGATGTCAGAGTGCCATCTATTTGGTTATGATTAAACAAACTAGGAAAGAGAAAATATTTCTGTATTCCTGCCCACCACGTACCGTGGCCACAGAACTCAAACTTATACACACATGAAACATAAGTTCTGTGACCTGTGACGTTTATAGCCAACGTAATGATCAGACTTCGGTAATAAAGCGGTTATATCCTCATTCATAAATTATTTCAAATTTAATTGATGACAAAGTCTAGTAGTTTGCATGTTTGAAGTTCTCTACCGATGGTTTCGTTTATATATTTGAGAGAATTGATGCAGTTGAATAGGTTGCTGTAACTAAATGAAAAACAAAGGTGGATTTTCTTGATTGTTGTTTCAAACGCAAATCAATCAAGGGTTTCATCAATTTTTCAAATCGAATAGCCAACAATTTATATTGTAAACGAATGGTTCAGATAATTTCAAACTGTGTCGGGGAATTTGATCGTGAAATTGAGATATTTTTTAATTTTTTATTGGCAATGCTGATCATCTGACATTCTCAGGTTGCAGAAGAAACGTCATGATATGACGTGTCTTTCAGTCGTTTTGAGATTTGCCGAGCGTTTGTTGTGGTTGAAAAAATACTGTCACATCTGTTTTCCTCTGATTAAAATTAATTAAGGAAAATTAAAATGGCCCCAAAGGAAAAGGATAACAAAGAAAAAGTCGAGAAAGTAGTACGTAGCTTTTCTGTTTTGAAAAAATTAGTAGTGTTGTCTTCAATAACCTAAAAATTTTTCAGCCTGTGAAAATTAATAAATGGGATGGATCTGCTGTTAAAAATGCTTTAGACGATGCCGTTACAGAGGTGAGTTGCTTTGAATGAAAACTGCGGTGTCTTCAAATGAAAGGGAGGATTTTTATCAATTGATCAGGCTGATGAAACTTGGGAAATTTTCAAACAACTTTGCATGGCAATTACTAATTTCTATCAATCATTATTCTCTGTTGAAGGTGCTCACCAAAAAATATAATTATGTTGAAAATTTTGCCCTTATGGATGGAAGATTGGTCATATGTGGCATAGCTGTTGGTGTTGCAATGTTTGCATTGATTTGGGACTATTTATATCCTTTTCCGCTATCTAGGTAAGATACATTTCGTAAATATTCATATCAACCGTTTACTTTCTTTTTTGGTAAATTCTGAATCAGACATATGTACTTTCACACAAATTATCTAACCCAAGAATATCTGTAATAAAACCTTGTGTATGACGCATGCTGCAGATTTTCATTCCTCCTTTTGAAATGTATTTACAGCAAAATAAATTCTATTTTCTCACCTTAATAACACTATTCTCGGAATCATGTTTTAAATGATGTGGTTTGTTTCACTAGATTTTTTTGCTATTGTTTATTAGCAATATCAAGAGAAGTAAAAGTGAATAATTGAAAAATTATGTTGCCAAATTTAAAAAAAAACGCAAAAAAGCTGGCACTAGTACTACTTTATAGAGGACAAAATAGAAATTGATGAATAGACGAATATGTTTTGAGGAAAATTGAAATTCTCATTTCTGGAACAACCTGGTAAAACAGTTTTTCTCTTTGCTTCTTACTTGTACATATGTATAATGTAATTTTATGTATGCAGCTGCATTGAATAACAATGATTTTCTTTTTAAGGCCCATTTTGATATTCAGTGTCACAACTTATTTCATAATGATGGGTGTATTGACTCTCTATACAACTTACAAAGAAAAGGGAATTTTTGCAGTGTGCATCCAGAAAGATAGTTCCAAAAAAGGAAATACTTGGGAAGCTAGTTCTTATTTGGCAAAGTGAGTCCTTCAGATTGATTCATTTATTATTTAATTCCTAGTTTGATAAAATTTTCAGGTACGATGATAAATATAACTTAGTTCTTGCGGTGGTGGATGGTAAGACCAAACAAAGGCGAGAAACGAGTTCCAAGAAAAGTGTCGCCAATTTCATCGATGTTAATGGCAGTGTTGTGAACGAATTAGTAGAAGCTGAGGTATCCCGAATGCACAATTCTCTCTTGAGTGACCGTAAAGAAAAATGATTCAAGCACAAAGTGTGGATTTTTCATGTATTTTAAGTTATTCCATGTTTTGTATTTTCAAGTAAAATGTTTGATTCAGAATTTAATGATTATTATTTGTTTTTTGCTGTTTATATTCATTAAAAGCGATGAAAAAAATTTAAGTTTGGTAAAAGGTTCATTTAAAGATGGAAATTTTTCAAAGGAATTTTGATGTGGCATCAATACTTTCTACATTTGATTATTTTCTTCAAAGAGAGCATGATGAAAGAACAGGGATTTCTATTTCCCATCTCTTTATTAGACAATATCAGAATTTCCTAGTCATAAGTACAGTGTAAGATTTCAGGAATTTCCAAATAAAACTAACCATCGATGGTAGAGAATTACTCTGGCAAAGATTTTATATATCTACTCCCATTCAACAATTACTGAATTCGTTATTTTTGCGATTGTACTGCCATCTCTGCACTAGCAACTGAAGTAAGAAAATTTGAAATTGACAGTAAACAGATTTCTGCACTTACTCACTACTTTGTAGTATACATATACAGCCCACTAGATTGCACAATTATAAAAAATATGCCTTGTTTAAAAACTTTTTTAATGAGCAGTTCCGTCCTTACCATAAAGGCACACAGGGCTTGTTCTTAAGGCCCCCGATCTTACTGGGGTGCCGAAAGGCCTGAATTAATGTGGCTGATATATTGTTACAAATTATTCAGTTCGATTTGTTGATAGGAAGTGTTTTTTGACTGTTGTGAGATGACAAATTTGTTCCTATCTTTATTATTGATAAAATATATTTTTCTATAATTTCGGTTAGTGCTATTTGAAGTACTTCTCAATCTCAATCATATTTTGCGGTGATAGGATTCGTACTCTGCCGTTAATAGTAGTTGAAGCTCTGGATTGTAACACCTTTGTATGTAGACTACCTTTGTATATAGACTAGTCTATATACAAAGATAATACCTTTGTATATGTAACAGCTTTGTATAACACAAATGGAAACAGCTGGTGAGGAAATTAATTTCCCTAAATACATCTACTAAACACTAGATGGCGGTTATTTGAAAAAAGATTTATATTTACAATGAAAGGCAAACTTATTCTCTGAACGGGGGCGTGTAAATTGTATAATAAAACTAGGAAATGAATGTCTCATGATTAAAATGAGGTGAACTTTCTAGAAAATAGAATATACGTAAGACAATGTGTATGCAACAAGGAAATAACAAAAAACGTTAATTAACATACTTTTATTATTGACTCTTGAGTACTTCTTGACAATAATTCAATCGGAATTATTTGGAAGTGAATCCCATAACACAAAATTAGCGTTGATAAATTCAAACTGAATAAAAGAACTTTCTAACGGAAATTTGACTCCCTGTAACTTGAAAACAGACGAGCGGCCCATAATTTCAAAAAACACGCCAATTTTTGTCTTTCACTTTTTTGCTGGCATCAGCTCTCTCCTACATACATCGCATAGAATGAACCGTAACACCTTTCTTTTTTGATCCCCAGCAAAATTAGATAATGGAAATTCGTCCTTGAATCAAAGTTATCAGCAATTATAAATGCTCAATGTATTCGTCTACATGCCACAAATGTAAAATGCATGTTCCATGTATGTATGTTCTATGAAAACGAGTTTAGTGTTCCGTGAATAATGTTATAATAAATTCCGGGGTTTGTTACTTCATCGAGCATCATCAGTTAATGAATATCACTACTTATTACCATTTTTATTATTAAAATATTCTTTTACTGAATATTCTACATAATTCCACTCTACTCACAGAATACTCAACCTCATCAAGGCTGCGTTCAGATAACTTTCTACATGGAACATATATTGAACAGCAAAGAGCTTTGGACACTTGAGAATAGCAATACTGGTTGCATAGTCTAGCAGCAATGGTGAAACCTATTGCGGTTAGAAACAGCGCAGTATATTATTGAAAAAAAGTTTCTTGGTTTTTTGGATTCAGCAGTCGGCATTTCTTAACAGTTCCATGTCGTGCGTGGATTCACAGGGGTGATAGTGAAAAATTTCCACCCTAGGCATCCAAATAAAATTTCAATGGTGAGAAATCAGGTGATTCAGCTGGCTACTCCACAAGACCACTTTGCTGGTCTACAGTTTGGGAAAAACAACACAGTTAGTTCAAAAACAATGTAATTCAAACATCAACACAAAAATTTATATTATCTTTGGATTTCTACATCACGAACTTGTTTTTAAATTACGTTTGAGCCAAATTTCAGTTAGAACGCTCCGTATGAAAAATACCAAGTATTAAAATTGTGTTAGATTATCTGAGTGAACTTTTAATTTGACAAGAACAAGGCACTTCAACAATTAATTGATTCAAAATAGTTGGCCTGCACTAGGTACTAAAACTATGAATGTATACAATGATGAACTTGGATTTAACAGATTACCACCTGCCAGGTTATTTTTCATAATACCCTATCACAGATTTTCCTATTTTGAGAACAGTAGAAAAATTATATTTCCAAAAAATGGAAAATTTTCTATTTTGCTCAACAGAATCTATAATTTCTTCACTTTGTTGAATAGAAATTTGTTAATGTATATCAAGTTCTTTCAAAAAGTGAAGCTTGTATTGGGGAAACTTAAAAGAAATCATCATTGATCACCATAATTGTTCAAAAGATATAAAACTCAAGGAAATTTCATCTTATTAGGACACGCATGATTCAGCCTGTACTGGATGTACACCATTCCGCTGTTGTGCCAATAATACAGAGCCATCACTACGAAAAAATGCCACCACTGATGCGAGTGGCCGATGAAGTCGAATTTTCCTGCCGAGAATCTCTCAGGAATTTTGGTAATATAAATCAGGAAAGCAATGCCACTGATGAGATACATGCCCATGACTCTTGGGAAGAGCAGCTGTAAAAGAAACGACCTAGATGAAAAACCGCTAATTGCAAAATTCACTACATATACAAAAACAATTAATATCTGTTGAATGTTATAGTTATAGTTAATCTTCGACAAAGTGAATATGATTTCTCAAAATAACTATCGTATTGTATTTAGTGAATAAGAACTCAAATAATTTTGTCTCTCATCAGAATGAAATAGAATAACGAAATAGATTAGAAATTCGTGCTATTTTTTCAATATCTACGTCATTTTTATCTAGACACACAAGAAATCTAACCAATTATTTTCTCTACAGATCATTTACATGATATGTTCAATAAAAATGAGGCATATTATAATAATATCAGAGTATATTCACATTTAGTTTCTCTCACATGGTATTTATCCTTAATCTAGTCTAATTAGTATTTCTGTATTAGTATTTCCGAACTAAAAAGTAATTTATTCATTTTGAGGTTTCATGTTGAGAAGTGGTAAGGAAAACAGAAGTGAATATTTGAATATCAAAACATACTAAAATAAAACATTATGAATTGTGAAGTATACAATAAAATTATTTAAAGATACAAATGTAAAATAACAGTAATATGAACCTATCAGTTGAGCACAAATAGTCTTTGAACATATTTTCACTAGACTAAATGAATGGACTTGGAAAATATATAGTTTATATTATATCTGGCAATTTATTAAAAATTCTGTGCATAAGATCTTTGGCCTCTTGTTTTTTTAAACAGATTTGTTCGTACTATATCTATGGTTTTACAGCGGGCATTATAGCTGTGTTCTGTTTCTTGTTTGTCATTTGTAGGGTTTCAATATTTGGAAGATGACACTTGTAGCTCGTGAATCCTAATTTATTTTCAGTTTTTTATGTCCAAACCAATCTCTGATTTTAGTAAGATCCTTTCTGTTTTTCGTTTTAGTTCATCCCACGTATCGTCGGCTTATAAAATGACTGTGTCGTCGACAATGATTATAATATAACCTGCTGTTTTAATTGAAAAGGATCATTCATATATATAGAAAATAAAATGAACCAAGGACAGTCCCTTGGGGTATTCTGTATGCAATTTCTTTAGGTATGATATCGTGGTGTTCAATTCTCACTATTTGTTTCCTATTGCTCGAGTAACTTTCAAATAACCTGTCTGGATAAAGTATGTACATTTGAGGACAGTAACTCTATATTCAACCAGTGGTAATACATTAATTAAATCATTCGTCCATTGATCCACTACGAAAAATCTGTCTATCACATTGTTATCTGTTGAAAAATCTGTCATAGAATACTTACTTCAACCAAAGGATTATCGAAACCTCCCATTCGAATGGTCCAGTGTATCGTCGGAATGACTCCGTAAGCTCCCCAAGCTACAAAGACTAACATTTTCACGTTGGCGTTAACATTCAAACTGGGGACTTGCAGCGCCATTGCGAAAATGAAAATCAAGGTCACTGTTAACAGGTAGAACATCCGCCAGTTCTGGAAGTGAAAAAAAAATAGAGTAGGCAAAGATAAAATGATTGTTCCTACTGACCGTGTCACACCAAAAGGCATAATATATTCCCGAAGTGTAGATAGCCAGAAGAGATAACGCTATGCCGAACAAGTCGTATGCGAGGTACTTGTAGCAGTCCTTTTCAGATCTACATGAGAATGTGTGATACAATGCTGACAAGGCCATGCATGCCTAAAAAATATCGAAACCCGTTCAAGAATCTTTACAAATATACAATGAATAAGATACTTAAGTGTATCCTACTAACTGCGCCATTCATAAAGAAAATTTGGAACCCCACTTAATGATTTAACCATTGTTAATGGTAGAGGTACAGGTACTCAATAATTTTAAAAATGTACAGATTTTAAGAGGATAATATAGGATGAAGAAAATAACTTTTGTCCGATTTCTACTGAGCTTTTCATTTGTTATGACCGGTTTCGGTTTATTAAACCATTTGACAAAACATTGCTTTTGACAAAACAAGTCAAATATATAATGATTTATCATGTATCAGATATTTTCAACGATATATCAAAATTACCAACTATTGATCCTAAAAACCTGCTTGAGAAACTGATCTCCAATAAGAACCAATAATTGATCGGGGACAAAAGTATCTAAATTATGAAGAAGCTAAGAAATATGCTAGCATAGCATATACTAGCATTTGAAAAAGCTCTCCGAAAACATAAAAAAATATTTTTCAAAAATCAGTATGATTAGGTACATCATTTACTAGTAAGAATAATTTGAGGAACATGTTATTCGAGTCAAAACCCAAAAGCGGCTTATACAAGCAGGACAAGCACAAATTTTAACATAAGATACCAGGAACATATATTATCAGGTACAAAATCAGCAATATGTATATATTTAGGTAAGGTAAGGTTATGTCAGGTCCAAAAAGAGTGGGTCTATTCGACCCTGCACCGGGGTTTACAAACCTGATTTGCTCCCCAGTGGGGCAGGCACAGAGTATGTGCTCTGCGGTTTTATCATTTTCCAAAAAGACAGTCCTAGTATCTGCCTATGATGATTCAAATGACAGTGACCTGTAAGAAGGCCTGTTAGAGATCGCAGTTCATCCCTACTGTACTCCAACAAATGTTTGGTATCACGAGTATCAAGGGTGAATAAACGCCTTGAAGTGAGCCAATCCTGAAAGATTCTGTCCATAAATCTTCTTGCCATCCAGGTGTTCAATCTTTGTTTGGCAAAGCCTAAAGCGATGACAATGACAGGTTCTGCTCCGATGAAGCCGCTTGCAGCACCCTCCTTTGCAAGGGAGTCGGCAGCCTCATTACCTTCCAGGCCAGTAGGGCCAGGAATCCAGACCAGATCCAATCTGTTGAGTCTTCCTATCGAGAAGAGTCGTTTTTGGCAATTTGCTTACCAATTTAGACGTTGCTCGGTAGGAATCAAGAGCTTCCAACGCCGCTTGACTGTCCGAGAATTTTGTTATTGACTTGTGTATCGGTTGGATTATTCCAATATTTCCGCACGCAATTCAGTAGTCTAAATTTCCGCTTGAAATACAGTCGCATAGGTTCCTGGGCAGGTTGATATATCTGTCCTGGGTTTGCGACTGAAAACACCTGCACCAGAATCGGAAGATGTTTTTGATCCATCTGTGAACCAACAACTATCTGATTTTAATATTTCCTTCTCCCGGAGAATTCAGTCCTCTCTACTCGGGAACAGTACTTTATAAGGCAGTTCGTAGTTGACAGTTGGAGGCATAACGTCAGAGGTCATTTCCAGAATACTGTGCCGTCCAGTGTCAACCAGCAGTCTGTTGCACTCTGCATTAAATTGGTTTGTGCAATTGGCAGTGTGCGCAAGTCTGTATGCAATCCACCTAGCCTTTCTATCCAGAAAAATGTGGAAAGGAGGTAGATCTAGAAATATCTCCATGTGGTACTGATGGCACTACTGATAGTCAGACAAGTCTGTCTCTGTGAGCCAGAGAGCTTCGCCTGTGTCGTTTTCTGTAGAGCCTTCGGCCACCAGGCAATTGTATCATAAGTGATCATTGTTATGACCATCATCACATGGGTGGATCATAACTTCGACGCTGAATTCGTTCAATTTTCGAACGGTGATTTGTGGAACATGCGTCGTTGAGAAGAATCGGACCTCTTCTACTGACCAATGCCGGCTGCTGCTGTTTCGTTGATTTTCTCACAACGGGACTCTGTCGTGATGGTTTGGCCCGGTTGCAGGAAGATTTAGTGAATCACACCAGTCGCTGATAACATACAGTATAGAGAAGCAATGGAAATTCATTAACCCAGGGATAATTTCAATAGAAAAGCAGAGGCAATGAACATTTGTAAGATCTGGCTACCTGTCCTTAATTTTACACAAACAATCCAATTAAGAGAAACGAAGTCACGCCCACCAAGGGTCATAAGAAACCGGAGATAAACTCCAACATTATAGTTTCTGCGTTGAGAACAAATCGAGCAATTCGGCCGTAACCTTATCATCTTTGATGGTGCATACCGCAATAGTAAACAAAATGTCAGGCATAAAATTCTGCAATTCACGGTCAAAAAATCCTCAAAATAGCTTTCACACCAGCGATAACTATTGTGGGCGTTATGGTTTTGTAAGAAAACAAAATTCGTAAGACTGTATTCGAAAGAATAACTGAACATTAATCAATAGTATTCGAATGAAATTCTAATATCGATTCCACTTCTTGTCTTGTGTATAAATGAAGGAACTTGTGGGCGGATCGGAGAACTTCTTCATTTCTTATAATTGTACCTGTACATCTCGTTATCACTCTTAATATTTGTAGCTTTGTAATCGGCTTGAAAAAACGGGTGTCCACCTGAAGTTATTTATGTCTTTCATATCCTTGTAAGAGTTGTCTGCAAGCTAGTTAGACAGTGGCGTGGCAAATTCCGAAATAAAACTGCGTTTGAGGTTTAGACATCGGTGCTCACTCGAATCAGATTGCAATTTACATATATTATTTTCGAGGAAAACACAAGATAACAGGATCATCATAAGAAGTGAGTGATTAGTGGGTACGAGAATCATGTACCCTGAGCAAGCGTAGTGAGACAAGAATGACAGCCTTCTACGTATGTCCGGCTGAGGCTGCCTTACTGCGGCAAGCCGGTATGATTTTAAAATTGTAGAGTAGAGAGGTCATCATTCCACTAAGGAATTAAATAATCAGAACAATCATCTTGACATAGTGGTCTGGATATAATCTGCGGAGTTCGAAGAGAAAATATCGATATTTTATCCGTTTTTCCTCCCCTTTTCGAACGATATTCATGTCGCCAGAAGCTGAAAACTCCACGACAAATATAGTCTTGCTCTGGTGGTCCAGAAGGACTACATCAGGCTTATCAGCTTGTATGAGCCTGAGGGTGGGGAAGAAATAGTTTCAATAAATTCGGCACTTCTCGTTTCCCACTACGGATTCAATATCCCCCAAAGCGTAAGGCAACACCAGTGTCTCGTCAATACCGTAAGAGTGCCGTAGATGGTAATATAGCACTCTCAGGGCCGCGTTATGTCGATGTATATAAGTCGAGACCGCATATGCTGGACATGCTGATAGCAAGTGCATTAGGGTCTCGGGCGCCTCGCGGCAGGCCCTCCGCCTTGTATCAGGAACCTCTATACCCATCACGCGACTGCGGTAGACTGAGGTGTTGAAGACACCATCCTGGCAAGCCATGATGGCAGTTTCCGATTTCAGCTCACTCGACCTGAGGAAAGCGAAAGTCAGTCGCTTTAATAAGCCAAGAAGACCCCATGCATTGGTTTATCCTTGTGTTTATGCAGAAGTGAGGTGATCTCTGCGGCTTTTGTCTGAGCTTTTTGCTGAACAGGTTCCAACTGGGTGACAGAGTTATGGTCACCTCGTTCAGTGTCGAAAACTAAACCAAGTTCATCAGCTGCTCGGGCAGCTGCTCCAAAGAAAAATGTTCTGAATCCTGCTCTCTCATGGTCACGGACAATGCAGAGAAGGGGATCCAAACTCCTGACGACTTTACAGGCTATATCCAGAACCATTCTCTCATGTAGACACTCCAAACTCAAAATTCCACGGCCAACCTGTTGTCGGGAGAAGTACAACCGTGGAACGGACGATTTGGGATGCTAGAGATGCATCATTTTTGGGTATTTACGTCAAGTTGATATAGTTTCTCTCGATTCCACTTCACTACTCCAAACGAGTAGAATAAGATTGGAACGGCAAGCATATTTGTTGCAGCAATTTTGTTCTTCCTCAACAGTTCCGATGACCAGATCTGTCGAAGTTTGTGCTGATACTTGCCGTGGAGAGGGTTCTTATTATAATTATTATTGTCATCATTAATGTTATTATAAACTGATACACTCTACATCGCTCATCTTATATGCAGATGATTTTCGTAATTTAAGTACAAAGAGGCAATTGAACGTTAAACAACATGGAATGAAAAAGTTTGTAGTCAACAAATTTTTTTGTGAATATGGGAACAACCCGGGTGATCACTTTTCACAATTTTTTCATCTCCAAATCTCCAATTCCTTAATTATTCATCAGACTTATTCGAATTAAAAATAGTTTAGGTTGGCTCTGAAAAAACACAACTTCGGAGCATAATTCTTGTGAGTTCATCAAATACAGCAGAAACTTTTTACAGATACTTTAATATGGTGAGATTCCATATTCACTGTTTTTTCAAATGATCCAATTAATTTCCATATTCAAATTGACATATGTGTCCTATTTCTTGCTAATTTTCAATTCCTAAAAACTCTCTGATAGACCTACGGTCATATCCATTGTTATTCTATTAGATAGAAGAAGTCCGATGCTGAATTCGTTTAATTTTGGACGCTGATTTGTGGAACGTGCGGACAGCCGTTATCGTGGAGCAGAATCAGACCTCTATTATTGTCGATCAGTGCTGACACAAAAATAGGACTCGGCTGTGTTGCTTTAGCCGGTTACGATCGTTGTTCGTGTTTGAAGGCCATCGTGATTGGGAACTGTATCCTAACGTTTCACTAGCACGAATGGCTGGCTTCTTCAGAGGTCTATTTATCCTGATGGATCACCAATGACTAGTCATTGGCCTTCAAACCCGAACGAAGATCGTAACACTGAAAATCTTGGCCGCGAAAGCGTTAACCAATTTACCGGTTGCAGAAAGTTATAGTCTATTACATAAGTTGCTGACATCACTCAGTATCCATGGTGTCTTTTGTGGATTTTCACTTTGAGAAGTGTCTGGGTGGCATATCAATGTCCAACCACTGTTTTGGATCGTTTTGGTTGCGCAAAAGAACATACTTCGAAATGTGACAATTTCTGTCGATCGTTCAAATCGTGGGGAACAACTTTTCGAGCTTTTTGACCTTTGCAAAAAAAAAAACGTTTCAAACCATTGAAAACGACATGAGAGCTTCCACCGTCCCACGTACCATTTTTGATGGGTCAGTTTCCGCCAGGGTCCTCATAATCCTCGTTCTGGATAACTGTATGTCGTCCACTTCGGAAATAATCTTCCTGGCTTAAATCTCCGGAACGAAATTTCCCAGAGCAACGTCGATCAGTAACGTTCATTAACACTACTATTACCAAATGCCTGGTTGATTTGGCTCTCACGAAAGCGCATTGTTTCAATTTGAATTCAAATTGTCTGAAAATCTCTGAACGTGGCAGACAATAAAAAAATGAACAGCATCAAAATATAAAGTATAACATTCCTATAGTATTTATTCTAATAGTATTCATTGGAGCATCAAAGATGAGCTCTCAGATATTTCAAACATTATATTTAGTACACTCCTTTTAATGCTTTCATCAAGCTTATATATTATCATAACATTTTTTAAAATATAGCGAACAAGTTCTACTCTGAAGATGATAGATTGAATCCAAAAAGGAGCCTATCGCCTGACTGGTAACATAAACTTCACAAGCATTTTTGATAGTCTGAAACAACCAAAGAAGGTTGTAATATGTCATGTCTTGTAATGTCCAGTATTGGTAGTTCCACAGTGATTCATTAATACATGGAGATTATAATAAGTGGTCATTTTGTTTGTAAGTATAAACCTGTCAGTGGAAAGTTGATTATACCAAAGCTTTCTTTAGAAAAAAATCTCTTCAAATTCATGAAAACTCATGGATAGATAATTCTGTTTTTGAACTTTGAATGTATGTACAGAGTGGACCAAATTGGACACATTTAACTGATAGGAATCTAGATAGATGAAAACTGATAGCTGTGTCTTTGAGTCAAATTTTATGAGAAACTCAATGGTGGAAATTGCTTATCGATATCTATCATCGTTTCTGAGTTTCGAAAACGTGCATTCTGAAAAAGTTGATGTAACTTTTTTCCAGTCAAACATTTCTTATTTTTATGAAAACATTTCTAGAGCACTCTTACGTCAATGTTGTGAAAAATTAATTTTTTAATTTTTTTAAATGAGATATTAATAGTTATTGATGGAAAGAATAGTCGTTATAGGAGAATAATTTCAAAATGTCAACGCGAAATTTGAGAACATGAACAGGCTCACCAAGAACTAACGTTGGGAGGATTGTGTAATAACACAAATGCAAGTCATGCAGAACCAGAAGCCTCCATCAACTCAAACCAGGAGATTTTGAACGCCGCATGGCTTCTTGCCAGTAGTCTCTGGAAAGTTTTTCAGTTGAAAATGCGTGATTACCTGCTAAATTGTATAGACAGACGAAGTTTATGTGAGCAGTGCCGGCATTTCCAACCGCCACAATTCTTATACTTAGGCACAACAAAATCCTCATTCAATTGTGGAGCAGAAAAGTGAAGGAAGATTTGTTTTTAGTGTGTAGGCAGTGTTTTCAGGGGTAAAATTATCAATCACTCCCATATTTCAGATGTATTTAGAAATTTTAATGCAAAATATTGAACTCCTTTTTGATGAATTGCTACTAATGGAGATCAGAAAAATATATTTACAACTAGTCGGGGCTTCGCCTCACAAACACTGAAATTTTTAACAATTTTTAGCCGCAAATTTTGGTAACAATTGGATAGCCAGCCAAGGACCCAACCGTTGGACGACCAGATCGCTGGACCAAACGCCTACGGACTTTTACCTCTGGAAAAGGTTGAAAGATCTTATTTTAGCCGACCAATTCTAGATATGAATTGAAAGCGGCACCTTCTCTGTATTTTTCTATCTATTCATTACTAATGAAATCTCACAATGAAGTCATTCTTGAAAACGAACTGCTTATGTCTGAATGAAAAGAAGCAAAAACAAAAATTAAGGAGTCCTACTTGTGTACTTTGTATACTAGGTTCCACCCATTTATAAACTCCAACTCGCAGATATAGAGGAACTTAACAATGTGTAACTTGAGAAAGAATAAATAACTGTCGAACAAACGAATGAATATATAGGTTAATGCGACTATAAATATATTGGGTAATTTTGTGGTATTGTCGCTATATATCCCGCTTTGTCACGATTTCAAAGATATGTATCTTTCAGACTTTCATTAAATAAGTTTTCGAGTTCTGTTCATTAATTTATACCATTGTCAAATGATTCAGTCATTAGTTAAATTGAAACTATAATACAAGTTACCAAGACACTATCTATTTACATACACGCACGATACACTCATAACGGTATGCCGACGCGCATCTCTCTGTCCGCTCTGTCCTGACTTGTGACGTCACTGCGAAGCACGGAGCTGGA
>WOGP01000963.1:0-17868 GCA_015342065.1 Leptinotarsa undecemlineata | reverse complement strand
ATATATATAAATATATATATATATATATATATATATATATATATATGTATCCATAGATTGCACTGTATGCGCTTATGACATTTTTGTGAAAAAATTCTTATTATATCCCGCTCAAAGGACCAACATTTGCATTAATCGACGTGACACTCTAGAGGTATTATATCAAGGGTGTATTCATATATCCAGTCTCAAGGTACAAGTCATATAATTCTGTAAATGATAACAAATTAAAAACAAATTATTGATACTTGAAACTCCATAATTATTCTATATCTCCCTTTGTTTTTACATCAATCATTTCAAAAAATACCTTTTTCGCGTTTTCGATATACCTACATTTCCATAGTCTTTGACTCGTTTCTTTTGAACTGGTTCAAAGGTTAACAGGGAGGAGGAGCACGAATGTTCCGTATATAAAGAAACGTAACGCCCCTCGTTCGTATAATTTGATCCTAACCTCATTGTGTGAGATATCTGCGATGGATCTTGATGGAGACATTATCTAGATTATTCAAAAACTGTTACCTCATCATCCATTGTTTGTTCAGTTCGCAAAAATCCCTCGTTATGCACCTTGTTGAATTATTTAAATTTTTGCATGGGAGTGAAAAATGAATGCGTCGACTATGACTCATTATTCAAAGCCATGATCCAATTTGCATCACAAAAACGAGATACGTCAGCGGACGGCACGAGAGATATTTTTTTAGCGCCCTTGGCGGAATTGATTTCTGTCGAAGAAAATTGCCGGCTGGAAGAAAAATAGTTCTTGGATTGACGATAATGTAATAATAGCTAATTGTGGCGAGTAAGTGAAAAGTGTGCAAAGTTTTACAAGTGAGTGACACTTGTGTTACATTATTTTGTAATTTATTGAAAAGAAACTCCCAAGTGAGTCTTGGAACATGTTCGATATTTCACATACAGATATAAATTATAACTTTGATGTTTAACTACTATCACATCACTGTCATTTCAAAATTACTTCTAAGATACAGGGAGTAATTTCAAAAAAATAGAAAGTTATTCATGCGCAAGCTAGCATTCAGTGTCAATATAATAATTACGGTGACATGTTCCAATAATTATGCCAGCCTATGCCGAAAAAACGGGCACAAATACGTAATTCACACCTTGATTATAACAGCCAGGATGTTACTGTCATCAGTATTTAGAAAGTAGTGTTTGATCTTTGTCAGAGACAAATTATCTTTGATTTTATCATGGTTTGATCGTGGTTTACACTGAAAGAAACGGCCAAGGAACGTAGAATGGAAATGTCTCACTTCGAAATATCTCCTCATCTTTCAGGATACGAGGGAAAAAGTTTTGCTCTATATTTGATTGAGGAATTCATGAACAATAAGAAGCAAATGTTGATAAGCTTCCGTCTCTTTTGAAATTCAGAATATAGAGTGGAAGATACCACTCAGTCTATAAGCATGAATATGTTTGATTGAATTCCCCATATAATTGCAAACTCATCTGTCCTTGAAGAACAAACCTGAGTAAGTAGAGGCGATGCCATATCTCTTTACGAAGATGACATCTGTGGAATTGATAGAAGGTTGTAACCATGTAAGTCTCATTTTCACCTTTGCAGAAGGCCACAAGGCCTGAAATTCTCTCGAAACTTGACTCGAGGCCCAAATCTTATGAAAGTTGACAACTTCAATATAAATACAACTGTAGTAAAAAACCATTACAATGACCATTACAAGTTGATGATTAAATTAATATTATGTGAATATTTCTTTTATTTTTGGTGACAAAGAAATTTTCGTGTCACCAGCTTTCAACCATTTCGGATTATTATCAAATTTTTGATTAACAGTGTACGATATGGACATTTGTTCTAAGCCATATAATTCATTTCTGTCAGTGTAGAATGACTGACTACCTCAAAAATGCGTGACTACCTATTTTGCATAAATTCATCAGATTTCAATCAGTCTATCGAGTGGTAAATTATAGTGTAACAAAATTGCTTACTTGAGTGAAGGGAATTACCAGAGGAATAGATAACCGATAAGGACGCGGAGACAGATTATGCAAAGTCGATTTTGAAACTCAATTAACTTCTGTTAGTCGAGGGAAATGGAGAGTATTTTTCGTTGTCAGATTTATTCTACATATGTAAGTATATGATTATTTCAAATAAGAAGGAAATTGAACAAAATACATTTCTGAAAATGAATATATAACTATCCATTCATCTTTTTCCCCACGATATACTCTGATGAATGTCGTCCGCATATCTTCAAAGCGCACCCAAATCATCGAACCATTAATCAAAATAAGTAATAGTACCAACTAATTTTCCTTGTTCGCCGGTTATAGAGTTCGGTTGCCATTTGCACACAATGTACTTGTCAGTTACAAGAGTTTCAAGCAAAATTAACAATCAATGCCCCTATTCACGAGGTTGCGTTATGTCGCTGCACCTTGTTCGAGGAAACATTGATGAATGTCGGTATGAGAATCGATACTTGTCGAACTTAAACCCACAACGGCACTCTTATAGATGTTAATTGAATTTTGGTAGCAGTTACCGTGGGGTAATTTTGCATTCTACAGTCTAAAAAAATTAAAAATATATATAATGGAGAACTTTTAAGGTAACAATATGATTGGCTGCATAGTTATAGAATGGATCATTGATTAGAGACAGTGGTTAGAAAGAAGGATTTCAATTCATTTTTGAAAACATAATCTTCCTATATAGTAGTAACATTTTCAGGAAAACGGATGGTATAACCTAAGTCTAAAGATCATGCAACACAAACTTTCAATTACCTCTATGAACTTCTGCTACTGCCTAATTTCAATATATTTTCCTTAAAAATTGTATCAGCAACTTATGGTATGCTTCACAACGACACATTATTCTTTTGATATACCAGAGGTAATATTGCTTCATGAAGAGAATAGTTCATTGAAGAACTTTGAAAGCAAAAAAATGCTCCAGAAAACTTCTTACCGTTGGTCTAGTATTATCTTCCAAATAATACTTTCACACAGACAGGTTAACAGAGCTCTTGTTGAAATAGCTAATGAATATTTTGAAGAAATTTCGATATGAACTGACATTTTTTGTTTTCCTTGAAGTGTGCAGCGCCACCTTTCGGCTATTCTCTCCGTTGAGAAATGTCATTCCCAGAAAGAAGATTTCTTCTTATATTATTGTGGGTTTGACTTGTGAGGCATTGACCCAATTCCACATTGATTTTACAGGGAGGTGTTGGTTTGAGTAGGTTCCAAATATTGAGGACTTCGTTTGTGCATTTCCATAAAACTGCATTGATTTGCAGACCAGTAAACAAGTGGAAAGGCCTCCTGCACATACGCTCTGAGTGTTCACTTTTCTGTGATTCTTCATCGTATGTAATTTTTTTCCTGTCCAACTGATTATCTTTTGCAGGCCAAACGGAATGCAGTCGTCGCTTTGTCTTGGCCTGCTAGAAGGCGAGTCGGCGTTCAAATGACACGGCGCGCACCTGCCTGCCGACAGAGTTCGCTGTAGGCGAGTGCATGTGCATTTTTTAGTCCGGTCAACGACGGCAAATTGGTAACGTTTGGATCAAAGAGTGTGAACTTTCGTGACTGCAGAAAACTGTGACTGGAATATTTTCCGGGGTTATTGAAAGTACAGAGAATACGAACCGAATTTGGATGTTGAACTTTACAAAAAAGCCGAAGTCTGCGATGACCCTGTCGATTTGTTATGATCGATTCACTTTGGATAAACTGTTTCACAGTGTTCGAATGGAAAGCGCGTGAAGATTGGGGATCCGAATACTCCAGGTGTTTCTATAGGCAAACCTCAATGATTGATATAATTTTTTCGAAATGTGAGCTTCTTATGGATTGATTTCGTGATAAACGAAAAAAGATCGATTGTTTTTGAAGAATACTCCTTGATTTCAACTATGATCTTGATTACATTTTAATTGATGTCAATGTTTTCAGTTTCAAGGGATCATAACAGCTTTGTAGGCAATAAACTATGTATTCCGGAATTGAAGCTCAACTTTGAAATGTTCTAGATTCATTGAATGTTTGAAAATATGAAGAGTTTTGAAGCAGCTACCTCGATAATAGACATTTATTTGTCTTGTTTCCATGGCTATAGTCATTTTTTCTAGTTCCGCCCATCGAACGGGTCTTTGTCTCGCCGTCCTGCACTAATTAATCGCGGAATTATCATTATTGCGTAATAGAACAGTTGCTGCGAGTGTTAGATAACGATTAGAATTCCAGGGGCTACGAAAGAAACCTGATACAATCGAACTGTGAGGTGAACTTGGAGAAGAGATTTTATCAAGAAATGCAGATATTGAGTATTTATGACTTAACCAAATATTTCTGATAATAATAAAGATACTATTTATTTTCGCTTACAGCATGTATATACTAGAGTACAATTGGTAATTGTGATAATTAATTTGTACTGATGTAACCGACTACGGCTAACTAATCCTCTCTTGTTACTTTTTGATAAAATTATCCTGCTGATTTTATTTTCAAATGATACCTATTCGTTAAACAACTTTTTTTGTGGAGGAAATCATAGACTTTTTATCGATTTTTTTTGTGGGATTTTCACCTTCCATATCTAAAATAAATTAAATTTTTAATGGAAAACTTTATACAGGTGTAGTAAATTCAAAGTATTTGTCATAAATGAGTATTGTTCCGAGGTCAACTAAAAAGTTTTCCCTATCCACACATGTATGAAGATATTTATTACAATTTTTATTGTTTTCTGATATTATATACTTTCCATACATTAAAAAATATCTCATGAGCAACTAACAAAAGCACAATAATAATAAATACATTTCTCTTCGTGTTATGAGTTTTTCAAACTCATAGCAAAAAAATAGCAATGTTTTATTTTTTTCCGAGGTAAAAAGCTTAAAACCTTGAGATTGGGAGAAAAAACAATTTATAAACTTTTGGGTTAGATACGTATACAAAAAATAACGGGTACCATTTCACATTTCATAGTAATTACAAATTTTTGTGAAAGGGTTTGTCTAATGTTTTGCATATTCAAATTACCAAATGTCGGATTTGGAATATGAAATAAATCGTAACATGTAGTAACTTTTTGGTGAATTTCAAAAATAAAAGCTATAAATATTCATTACTTTGTGGGCCCATTTTGGATGCATAAATTCATAATAATAATAATAATGACATTTATTAATTTAATGGTTGAAAATCATTTACAGGTTCAACTAGGTATAGTAAAAAATTATGCAAGTGTAAAGATTAATTGACCGTACTATACCTGTCTCATATTTCCTCGTACTATAAATTCCCTGAAAGTCCATTATAAAATCATGATTGAAACTGACATGGCGTACATGATTTATTATCTCCAACTTCGCTACATTCAGTAATTTTTCATCTCTATCATTCCATTTTGCAAAAATGAATCCGTTTATGGAAAGTTATCACGTACGCGTACACGTCTTATTTCCTCGACAAGAGCTATGATTTGAAAATTGATTATTATTTATGGAAGCCTGTAATGATTGGTATTACATGCAAACTTGCATATGATATATAATGCAATCGAGACTTCAATCTATATGTTCATATCATTACGGTACGTTGGTGGCAGACCAGATGAGAAAGTACCTACTTTTGTTTTGCTTTAGAAGATATACATTAATCGTTGCTAGGTTATGCAGGGTCTGTTGTAATAATTATTTAAATTCTAATTTTCTCTGTATCTTATAATCGAAACACGTTGAAAATACTAGATTTTTTGGGAAAGTCTGAGTCAGTCCACGCATATACCACTGATAATTTTTTCCAGTAGTAGACGAAGCGTTTTGCACTTGACCAAGACCAAGACCTACCATCCCGGATTTTCTTATCTTTCGCCGTGATAGCCCAAGTTCTTAAATGAGTAATATTTTCGTAAGGTCTTTTATATCCTATAAATTATCGAGATATCAACTCTCCTAAACATTTTTGATGGGGTCAGGCTTACAAAGCACTTAAAACGTTGAATCAATTGCCAAAAGAAGCCTGACCCTATACGTTTTCGAAGCACTGTTGAAAAATTAACTGAAAAAAAACAGCAATCCAAAGTATTACATAAATATCTCTCTGATAAAATTCAATAGCCACAGTGGTATCAGCTGGGGCTGCAGAACTTCACCAAATCCGACTGTGTAAGAACGTTGGGAAAGGTGAATGTTTCAAAATTTCATTTCTAAATATTTATTTTTCAATTATCAAAAAAAAATCAATATTCTATGAATATAATAGAGAGAAAGAAGATTTAATACGTAGGAACTGAAGTGTTTCTAATTCAAAAGGGAGAAAATCGGATTAGAGACTTGGCCCATATTTGATGAAAATAAAAAATACATTATTCAATTTTTTCAACATTCATTGCTGTTTGCAGACTTTTTATGTATGCAAGTTGATCAGCAGTAATTTTGTGTCGGTTAAAAAGATTAACAAATATTCACTAGTCATAATTCCGAAACGGCAATCTCAATTAAATTTTCTGGTAATTTTCAGGTTATTTTATAATCCGACTACTGTGCGTGCCGAGAGCTTTGCACTTAACTGGAGGCCGTTGAATTTCATTCTCAGTTCGGTAATCTGACACATCAAAAGTGCCGCCTCGTGAAATTTTATCCCGTGTTGCATATCGTCATCTCTTCCACGGTGTTTTTATCGTGAGTTATTTTGCATCTTGGAATGTATATCGCTTATGAATTTGGAAACCGGTCCTGGAACCTGGAGGAATTTTGATTACCAAATACTGGTCTCATATCGTTATGTTTATCATCTTGATAATTCGGGGTTCTTTCATACCTAAATACACATACCTTCCACTTCTGAGATGAATGTACGTGTATACAAAGCTGAATTATTTTCACTATAAAAAAATACGGTGACAACCATACAGCGACAGTGTTCTTTCTTTCAATTTTATCAGTAATAATAAATTGAATGGATCAGAATGAAACATTTTTTGATAATTAAAAAAGACGTGAGTGAGTGTGCTTTAGCCCATCGGTATAAAAAATTGTTTACTCTGTTAGTATTTAATATACTTTTAAAAAAACTTGACTCTCTGGCTTCCTCTTCTGAGAGTCGATCAAAGCTAACCACCTTTTTTGGTTTCAGGTCCAACGCTGGGTCCAGAATTCCCGGTGGAGAAACCAATTCTCTCGACGGCGATAGAGATAAGGCCCAGTTACGATCACATCAGGTAAGTTTTCATTATTGTGTTAGTTATATACTACTGTAACAAATTAAAGAATTAACTGTCTTGAAATATTTTTTTTAACAATACTTCACCAATACAACTAATTTATATGCACCACAATCAATTTATCTTCACTGTTGATAACCTGTCTTTTAACGCACACGATTCACTTTCTAGTTATAGACTCCCTCTCTGAGCGAGAATCCGCTCTTAAATAGTCCTGACGAACATTCTGGAGACATCTACCGGTTTCGGTACTATCCAATGTTTTTTTACCGTTCGTCGATCGCATTCCTCCGCGGCACGGTCAGGGCCGGCTTCAGATTCATTACACTACAAACATGAACTTCAACAGTCATCATATTTTATTTTTTGAATTGGTCAGTAGAATATAATATTAAAAATCAAAATTTTTTATTTTCATTCGATTGAAAATTAGAAGCAGTTTCATTGTCTTTGAACAATGGAATCCAGAAGTGAAAAACTGTGGATATCAGTTTACGAATTACAGTCGAAGAGTTCAATGACTGCAAATTTTCACGGTCAGATACTTGTGTTAAAACTAATTTTTAGGTTTCCTCGTCGTGGTTAGAAAGTGGTTAGCCAGGTTTCTTGCCTGGCGTTTCGTTTACAAATACAGTAGACTTTTTATGTAAAATTGCGCACTTCTGCTGTTACCCATTTTTTTTCTTAGTGTTTGCATAATATTTGGTAAACAGGTAGTTTTAAGAACAGGTAACCAACAGGTACAAAGCAGGTACAAATTATGAGAGATTAACTGTTTTTTGGTCGTTCTATAGAAAATTTGATTGATTGCAGGGATACCACAGGTTGAATTATTGTCCTTTATTCTGTAGGACGTCGTAGTTTTATGTCGAAGTAGTGGTTGTTATCTTACAGATGGCATGCATGGTTGAATTTGTTTTTTTTCAATTAAAAACTCCATTTGTGTTCTAACATTCTGGTTTTGAAATTTATAAATGTTATCCCAATATAAGCTGTTGAGCACGAGCAACATTTCACCTTGTAGACACCTGATTTGTTCATTACCTCTACACAAGAATATATCAACTTTTGCCTTGAAGCTTCAGTTGGAACATAATGAATGTCGTTAATGGAAATACAAAGTTTTCCTGTGAAAAATCTGTAATAACTAAAGAATATATTTTTGCCGAGGTCTATGATTCACATGTCGTGATCACCAGTCCTAATTCTCAATAACATAAGCAGACCAACTCATCACCGAAAACTCCACATTGAATTAATTTTCTAAAAAAGTGTGTCTGTGTGACTGGTTATGGATTGGATTGTCCGTGTAGAGGTAGAGGATTATTTGTTGATGAGTTGACGATTATTGCTCAACCCACTGACCCATTTCCTCCGTTTTCCAGGTCCACCCGGTACTCGACACCCGCCAGACGATCATCTGTTACGAAAAACCGCCCCCGCCGATCGGCGATCGACCGCCCACGCCGCCGCCGTCCCACAACTCGTGCTACCCTCTGGCGCCCAATATCTGCGTCGAGGCGGGTCGCATTCAGTTCATCCGGCAGGAGTCAGAGGGCGCGCCCGTACCGCCGCCTCCGGATCCCACCGTAGCGGCGACGGCGGCGCAGCACCAGCGCGGTGGCAGGATTACTGTTACGAGAGGATTGCAGACGGAGGACGAGGACGAGATGGGGTTCAGAGAAGTGCAGGTAGGTGGCTCTAGGTGTAGCGTTTTTGTCGTAGCATAAGTGTCGAGGAGTTGCATTTGTTATTGATTCAGAAGTTTTTGTATGAGAGTTTGTTTTTCATGTTTTTGCAAACGACCATACATGGCGTTACTAAACTATGGTAT
The DNA here is from genome assembly GCA_015342065.1 of Leptinotarsa undecemlineata. NCBI lineage: Eukaryota > Metazoa > Arthropoda > Insecta > Coleoptera > Chrysomelidae > Leptinotarsa > Leptinotarsa undecemlineata. The sequence continues at coordinate 8,785 of WOGP01000963.1, read as the reverse complement.
GAGTAAGGTTTCTCTTTTCTTTTTCACTATATCAATTTGTTTTAAAATATTTCCATAAATGACGACAAATTGTTACCATACTCCTACTTCCTAATTTTGAAAGAAGACGATATTGTTACTTGGCCTGATATTGTTAAAAATAAAATGTGTGTTCTATATATATATATAGTATGGTCTGAAAAGTAAACATGATTCTATCTGAAATTCTTGATTAAGAATCATACCTTCGTTCCAAATTTCTAATTCATAACCTAAGAAACAACTGAATGGTTCCGTGTACAATGAATTGTAAGTTTTTTAACTTGAGTTCTTTCTGTTACATAACTTACAACTTTGGATATTATTCTCGTTGAAAATCACAAGAGAAATTTTAAAAAAAGTTTTGATCAAGGCATTATTTTGAGGATGTATGTTTTGTAAAGCAAGAATTGAATCTTGTGATATATCGTCAGAATATTAGAAAATTATTAATAAAAACGTGTTTTGTTTATCGCAACTATCAGGAAATCAATTTTAATGAAAATGACGAAATGCAAATATATTTTTTTTTGAATTCGGAACATTTTTGACATCTGTTTGAACTATTCATTCATATTTTTTATCTCCTCAATAACTGGGTTAGACGTTTCAGATTGAACGGTCCCGCATGACCGAAATTTATTTATTACCGGATAAAGTTGTTCGGCGTAAATTTCAATTTTCCGGAAGTAGTCCAAAGTTAATGAAAGTGAAACCATTCCCGGAAATTTATGAACCCTAAAAAAGGCGGATACAATGGAGATATTACTTTGTCCGATTAACTAATGGGTATTTTCGTTACATCGATCGATTCACTTATTAAAAGTTGTTGGCATCTTAGGGCTATATGCGATTGTTTGTTACGTTTATTATTGATCATAAATATTTGTTGAAACGGTCAACCATTCTTTGGAAGTCTAAAAGTTCTGGAATTTTGAAAACCGTGGAGTGAAACCTACAAAGATACACAATAAAATTGTATTTCGCAATTTCTGTTTTACCTAAAATTTTCAAAAATCATACACCAACTTTTTATTCGAGTGTGAAAAACTCAACTATTTCAGTCTCTTGTGTTAACTGTCTGTCTGGGTGTCCGTCTGTCCATTCGTAGCATATGTTCCTGTCTACCGTTATTTATCAGAATAATCCATAATTTTGGACAGTTAAAGAGTTTATTAATACGAGGAAAATTAGAAAACTCGAAATGGACTCTTTACATTCTTTTGTTATGATGACAAATATTATTTGGGCACTATTTTGGGCTATTCTAGTGGAATGATCAAAAGTTAATACGCAATATTATAGGGAGTAGCACACAAAATTCGATCAACATATTATACAACTTTTATAGGCCCACCATGCTTTCATATTACAGTGATCATTTTCACCAGTATAGGTGAAACACTGAAACACAATACCACCAGTACTCATTTGGAATAGAAACTGCATTTGCAGTAGCTGGAAAAATTTACTGAATTAAGTAAGTATATCCAAATTATTCGTTTCGTATATAAAACCCACCTTGGAATTATTTTAACATCTAGTAGAATGACAACAAAAAGTCGCCGTGCGCCTGTAGACCAATTTCCGTTGTTTTTCATAGAATATATCGGTATATCTCAGTCTGTACACGTATTATTCGATAATTGAGACGATATTTCTTGCGTCTCGTCAGACGCAAAGATTAATAAATCAAGGCTTTCAATCGGTTCGCGCAGGAAGTACAAAGAAACTAAATCATTTCTGTCCTTCGCAGATATTATCAGTTGAAATACTACCACCATATAAAAAAAGAAATAATTGCATTACATTTCTCGTCCATTTCCATTGTTATGGACGCCACTTATTCAACCATTTTTTTTGTCGTTGAGTTCTATTTCTGCAATGCTCGGAAGGTGTTGTTTTGTTCAAATATAAAACAGTCGTAGAATTTAGATCTGCTGAATTAGAAAGGTGTTTATGTGATCAGAACCATAAATGATAATTTTTGCATGGCCACTTCAATTTCCAACAGTGAAATTCAACTACATAACATTAGACTATTCTATAATAAAACTCTGAATTCGAGCAAAATTCGATAATACTCTCTATGAAGCTCTGGACATACGACTAATGAATCTCAAAGTTGTTTTTCTTGCGTATTTCTAATACTCCCCCTTGCAATTGAATTTTTATCGGGTCGAAATCAGATCCCAAAAATTTACTACATTTTTATGGGACGCCATACAACAATATAGCCCTCAATAAAACGGAAATTTTACGACGCAACTTCTCTGTAGTCGCAGTTCGTGAATGAGACATTCGAAACCTCACGAAAACGCCGATGAGCCGCCATAACTCATCCGGAAAACACGAAAAAAAAACGACGAATCGAGAACTAACAGATGTTAAAATCATCTTTCTGCCCGTTTGAGTCTCGTGTCGTTTGGCAACCATTACGGTATAAATCTAGGTATTTTTCTCCATTTTCTCCATTTCGTGGTAGAGACACGCTATCAAGCTCGGTAAACTACCATTTGCTTTACTTCCTAATGATGGCCATAAATATCGCATGCATAGCTCGTTTTGCTGAGTGCTTGCGAAGGGAATCTGGATTATTTTATTACCGAGAGGAAAACGTCTTGAATGTGGGGGCCAAACTACGTTTCTTCAAATCCATCATGTTCTGGATAAAGATTGCGTCGTTTATGTTAATTTTCAATAACGTGAATAACAGCCTGTGGAAACCGAGACAAATGAATGCTCGATGTTGCTTCACATTGTAATGGAATCAAATATTAGAAAAATTGTGAAAGTAATTTCTATGCCGTTTATCAAATTGACAACTTTTCAGTTATGAAATTGTAAATCTGTCTTCATTTGCAGCTAGATGGTGATTCCATTCACGATTCAATGATTGTGCAGCTGGGAAAAACAGTCCTTTTGAGGCATGACCTCTGAAATATCCCTATATCGCGCTTATTGAGTTTTATTTTTCGTGAGTAATAAAAATTTACGTATTCCTATGTCAATAAAACTAAGTCCAGAAATGGAGATCAATTTTGTGCCGGTATTAAGCAAGCCTACCAGGAAATCATCAATTGGCAAGTCGAAAACATTATCGTAATATAATAAACAAAATTAATATTTCTTGGATTATTTCCTTGGAACCGATAAATTGATTAATTCGAATAAAACTAAAGAAAAGCTAAATTCCTTTCCACGAACTTTGATCTGATCCGTAGGGACTGTATTTGTCATTTTAGACAAATTCCCTTCTATTTAGTTTACATACGAAGAAGAGCTTGGCTTTTCTAACAATTTTTCATCCATTGTTTTCTCTGTTTGTTTTCTTTGAAACGCCATAATCAAATTACCCCCTTGCATTGAATAATTCCTTCGCTGCCGTCTTCTCGAAATTCCAATTAAAAATGCAATTCAATCACTATCTGGAAGAATACTCTTTTCGGTGTTTTCCTCGGACTTTCGATCGAAGCTAACGTCGTTACTGCCTCATTGTGAAATCTTAATAGGAAATACAACGCCATCAAGAGTTGAATTTTATCGAATTTAGTCCCTTCGCATCTAATTAAAATCGGGGATGTTAACATCAAGCGAGCCAATTCACAGTGGTAAAGAATGCACGGAGTGGAATAATTCAATGAAGGAGATTCTATTGCTTTTCCGGGTGCATGGAGAGTTGCAGGCTTCGAATTCGCAGATTAAATATGGATTTTAATGAGATATATCTCGAAGCGGTATGGGAGAACGGTCGGTGGCCTTAAAAAAGTGTTCTCGCCAGAAATAATACGTCACATGTATGCTTTTTAATTGGTGATTATTGCGTATGCAAAATATTTTCCAAATATGATATTGCATCTACCTCTGAGAGACTTTACCCCTGAGCTTTGAAAAATTCTTTTACAAATATATAAACAACAGAATAAACAGCACATCAACAAAGTTACTAGTAGCGTCCTATAATAGATTGAAAATTCTCAAAGCAAATTTGATCAAAAATTGAATTTGTGTTGAATATGTTAATGGACAAATGGAAATAACAGCAATCGTCTCTTCAATTAGCCCACTGTTGTCAGCTGGATGAAAGTATTTTGGTCCCGGTGTAACTGTTAATAAGAGAAATGAAATATCCATTATTTAGACAGATTTGTAAACTATATCGACGAAAAATTGTCTTCAAAATCCGTTTAAAATATGTCTAATGTGACGAACTTGTGAATAACGACAAATCATGGCGACTGACTTGTGACGTCATGTACTGTAGGGTCACGGAAAATGAATTGAATTTTGGGTAAAGAGTATAATATCTATCTTCATAATAGTATATAGAAGTTTCATTGGCTTTCTAGCGAATATTGTGATTCAAATAGACATTCGACTAAGTGATTGGGTGTAGACTTTTCAACTTTTCTATGGAATTGTTCTGCAAAAAGTCCTCTTCGTTACTAACCTACTTGTATTTCTCCAAAACTGATTTTATTTCAACCTGTGCACGGAATGGATTTTACGCATCATAAACCAAGTTTCCTGCTGTAACACTTTCTATTTGTATGCAGCTTTTCCTGCAGTATTACAAAAACCGATTTACGTCTTGTTTGTTCACCGTTCCCTATATAGCTTATTTCCATAATTTGCTGAATGAATAGAGCGATAAAATCACCGAAGCGTTGATAATTCGGTTCTAATAGTTGGAATTGCCGATTAGTTATGTTAATTGGTGATCCAATTACAGGATTATGTACTCGTACTTAGACGTAGCGATATTATTGTGGTAGTCTCCATGGATATTTTGTGAAATGACTAAAATATGTCTCATGAAATAGGACTGCCATATTCAGTACTTTCTCTCCAGTGGTCCTCATGTGATGAAGATTCATTAATTTGTTTTTCAAAATGATTTTATTGTGTTTTCCTATATTTTTTGGTAGTCTAAGATGTATATCAATAGGTTGAATGAAAAATAACTGAATAACCGAATTTTTTGTTAGTGAAATAGTTGAAAATTGAATTGCAGCCTACTAAAAGTTTCTACCAAAACTTCATTTCAAAGTGGAGACCAACGCTTGAAAAGTTTTCAAGTTTTCGGAAATTCGAGTGGTGATTTTTAATTCGATGTCAAATTTAACCTTTTTTTATTATTGTTATGAAACTATCTACAAAAAAATATGTCCTTGTGGAAGTCACTGTTTCTTGAATATTGGGCATTCAAATGATACACCTCATATTTTATATGAAAATTTATATCATGGATAAAAGCGAGTACTAATCATAATTAATTTTTTACAAGATAAATTGCGGATGCAATTGGAAAACTTATTGATTTAACGAACTATCATCTTATATATTAGAATGATATTCAGGAAAATTTATTTCAGGAATAGTAACTTTCTGATTGACTAAACTATTCGTCCATATGTGCATTTACTTTCATCACAACCTTTTATTAAAATGTATTTATTAAATTTATGAAAATTATATGAGGCTGTTCATTTATATTTCATTGCTGTCTGAATATTGTAATGATTTTAAATGGCTCCTAATTTGATTTCATTTCCATATTAATGCATCAATATTGAATGACAAAACATGACTTTTCAAATATAATAAATCGGTGCACTGGAAAAATTGACATTTTTCCTTTGAATCATTCCCACAATCCACTTTTGCATAACATATACGTTATATAGTTTATTTCAGATTAACCTTTTCACTAATTGAAATTTCGAGATAACTAAGATTGTATAATATTTTCAAGAGATTAGTTACTGTGCTTTTACATTTGGAAAATTATATGCACTGACCTACATGTTTCTATCCTTGTTCAAAGGCCTAATTACTGATTTCAAGCAGTTGGAAAATTTTCCTTGTTAAAAACATTGGCAAATCACAGAAATATCACACCGCTAGTCTTTCACTTATTTGTCTAACTCGACCACGGATCGGAAGTATAAAAAGCCGATACCTTTATTGAAAACGTGCTCTTCTCACCGCATCTCCATCCCCACATCCGGCAGATCCGTTGGGCGCAAACCCAATTAAAAGATTGAAGACCCTCGAAGACTTCTTTCACTTAGTTCGGCGACGGTGATTGAAAGGCCGAATTACCCCCGTCGTCTCTCTCAATATGTATTTAGAAGCAATTTAGCATAGAAGACGAGTAATTAGCGAAGTTGCGACAAAAACCATATAATTGAATTCAGACTTTATGAACATTATTTGCATTTTAAATTGGATTCGAGCCAATTTTCCGGGGGCTTTGTCATCCCTGAATTAGCGCAGAATTGCCCGTTTGCACCACTAGCGAAACGGTGATGGTGCATCGTTGCTGTTTATGGACCTGGATTAACGGTAGTCGAGCTTGCAGGAGTCGGTTGAAGTACGATACAGGGTGCACATTAATACTGAGCAATCAAAGCATTCGTGTAAATAATACTAAAGCTCAAAAACAATAAAACTATGACCCTACAATAGATAGCACTATTTGACTGTGAGGTTTTTATCATCTAACGGAAGTCGTGAGAGATATACGCAGATGAGCAAGGCATTTGTTGAAGTGTAATGTGTCATCTATACTATATTTTACGACTTTTCCAATCTACAAATTAATATACTTCTTTCGCCATTGGAAGGCAGTTTACATGGCTACAGCTGGAATGGCACCATTTTCGACAAAACACAGAGCAATCACCACCAGATTTTATACTTTCTAGGCAGGGGATAGTTATCAAAGTGTCGAGATTTTTTTTATCCTCGATGGAAAATCATTGTAGCTTCTAAGCGAGCACCTGGTGATGTGATAATCATCATCTTGAAAAAGTATTGGTATTCATACAATTGGTCTTTAATTGGTGTTTCGAGAGGGTCTTTTCTGTTTTGATGGCCTCCCTATACAGCCGAGGATAATGATCTCTGGTTATATCTAGGATTTGCTTTCCGTCATGATTACCTTCTCAGGGAACATGTTCTGTAACCGCCGATTGAAGTGTCCCTTTAAAAAAACTATATGAATTGTGTGTAACATCTGCCACTTTTAGTATTCGCTTGTCACTCATGTTCTCTTGGATATTTCTTCTCTGGAACAAAGAAAACTTTCTAGCCACACTATCTCTTGTACAAATAAAGAAACGCCTCCGAGGAAGAAAAAAAGCTGTTTTCACTTATCCTGCGGTCATTTCGTTGAAAAAGCCCAGTGATTTCAATCGTCCCCCATTGACATTATTCCGAATTCCATAATACTTAGTTTTATCTGAGATGCATCGGCGAGGATTTCAGCGGGATGACGGTCAGCTTAGGCTTTCGGGCTTTTATCCTTTGGAATGACCCAACTAGAAGGATTACGCCGCCTCCTTCGCGTTTCGGAAGATACTCTACTGTACTATGATGGGGTGGGGCGTCGTTTCACTCAAAAGGGAGTGCTTGCGGAAATGGAGAGAGTTACCTGGACTCTCTGAAGTTCGGTATAGATTCCAAACTTTGATGGTTTCAATTGTTATCGAGGTTTCTGATAGATTCCTTTCACCACTGGGTTCATTAGGATGATTTGAATTAGTTTCTGGTGGATGAATTCATAATTATTGAGAATCAATATATAAAGTTTTGTTGTAGTTCATTTCAACTCGGCCGTTGGCCAGGAAAGTATATCAGTCAGTCATACAAATCGTCCTGTCACATGTCATGTTACGTAAAATATTTTTTTATTATATTCATAAAAGTAATAATTATAATAATTTACCTCAAAATGGTTCATTGAAACAATGAAACCATGTTCAGAAACAGAAGTACGTACTACTGTCTTCTTTCTTCAAAAATACTCTATTGCACATGTAGAAATTGTAATTTTGGTTTATTTCCTCTTGAAAAATTATTTATATAACGACATACATTCCAAGAAATTAATAATAACTTGAAGATGATTAATTGAAATTGATGATGGTGATATTCATATCGAACAAATGAGATTTTTAATATACCTCCCACATGCCGCGCTAGACAAATTCTTCTCTATTATCAGCCGTTTGTAATGCGTTCGGATGAACCCTGTCTGCTCAGGAATATTAATAGCTACATTTTTGTTCGTATCCTGTATTATTATCTACCATGACTGATTATCTCTTGAAGTGAACTTCCTTCAGGTGTTTTTTTTGGGTGGTAACTGATGATTAGTCTCTGGAAGGAAATTAGTTGAGAGTAAAGTTACGAACAAAAAAATGAATATAATATAATGCGTGTGATAAGTTGCATATAACGGTTTTTGAATTGATTTATTTGTTCATAGAATCGAACAAATCACGTTATGTCTTTTACATTATTTTGTTTCTGCTCAATTTTCGTGGAGTGTATCATTATAGACTGAGTAATTGAGTATCAAGTGGTGATGAAAGCATATAGAAAATAGTACGAATCAATAAAAAAAATAAGGGGTAATTCAAACCATAAAGCTGTTGACAAAATGTACGAACCTGGGACAATAATTGAAAGTATTTGTATTCGTACCTTTTTATATACAGGGCTATTCAAATGTCCCTACTGACAACACTTAACAAAAAAAAAATAGCCAGAGGATGACAAATCTGATTTTGTCGAAACGTCGCGAAATTCATTCCCATCGTGGATGACAATTCACCACACGAAACAAAACCCGGAAAAAATAATTTCAACATATTCCTGTCCGTGGAAACCTTCGATCAACATTCAAACACCTTTACGGGGAGATGAGGTCATATCGAGAAGAAGAAGAAGAAGAATTACCACACATTCAGGTACAAAA
>WOGP01000962.1:0-21092 GCA_015342065.1 Leptinotarsa undecemlineata | reverse complement strand
GTTCGAACTGACGCTGGAAAAAGAAAAGTTTGACATTGACGAAATAAGTTGCGAAGATTGTGATAAGAAATATGTTGGTCAAACCAAACGGACTATATTAGCTCACAACAAAGAACATGTTTCGCATGTTCGGCCTAATAAACCAGAGAATTCTAGTGTCGCTCAATATAACATAGAGAACGATCATATAATAAGTGAGGAATGTTCAAAATTATTGAGACCGTTAGATGACAACAGGTTTCTAGATGCTTTCAAAAGCTTGGAAATCAAAAAGTGACGAATGAGTTCTATGAATAGCAACAAAGGTATTATTTCGAACAACCTCTTGTTTGGTCTCATAGTAATATTTATAAAAAAACCTGATAGTTATTAAAAAAAAAATAGGAGATAGTCATTCACGTTGAAAAAATACATAACAAATCAGAGGTATTGAAAACAGGCAGTAGTTAGGTCAAACGGTATAGTTAGGCCACTAGCATATAAAAGGAGTAATAATTGAGGCCTAATGATTTTCTGAGGGCGCTAAGTCGGTTAGCGAAATTCTAATTTTTGTTATGGTATGCCAACATGTATTGTAATACAGATCAGAATTTTTTATAATTGAGGCTATAAAAATCGATGAAAAAACCAGACGACTTCATTAAGAACTTAAAGTCGACGGTGAAATCTAATAAACGAAACATCGCATTGCAAGTTGATTCATATTAGGTTATAACGAATGCAAAACAATATCGAAAGTTCCTCTGCCATTTTCCATATCATTCAAAATGGACCAAAATATGGGATTCGACAATTTCAGTTTTGACGAATATTTCAACCGCTGATTCTCGATCTGAAAAGGGAATATTCCAGTTCACAAAAAAAAAACTTTTGTCCGATTCATCTGACCTCTTTGGTCTAACCGTTTCTGAGATAGCAACATTGGGATCAGTTAGAAAAACATCCTGTATGATACCTAGGTTAGGTAAGGTTAGGTCCAAAGTGAAAGGGTCTATTTTACCCTCTATTTCAACCCGTAGGAGTTCATTGTAGCTCACACCTATTAACTTTCGACCGAGTGAACTCAGCTTCTTCACAGAGCCGATTAGTTTGTATGATGAGTGTTTTTTCAGGTCAGATGGTGAGAGTACGGCTCTGCCCAACTCTTGAAAACCTGATTTGGTTCACAACGGGGCAAGCACAAAGTATGTGCTCTGCTGTTTCATCATTTTCCAAACAGAGGCGACCCGCACTCTCTTCTGACAGTCCGAGTCTCTGCATATGATGATACAAAAGACATTGACTTGTAAGAAGGCCTGTTAGACATAGTAGTTCATCCCTAATGCAGTCCAGCAACTCTTTGGCATCAAGCTTTGAAAGGTGAATAAACTCCTTGGAGTGAGGCAATTCTGGTAGATTCTGCCACAAGTCCAAAAATCATCTTGACATCCAGGTGTTCAATTTTTGTTTGGCAAAGCCTAAAGCGATGCTAACGACAGCTATAATACCTAACTGTACACGATTGTAGAGACCTTCAAAATACTTTTAAGTTATGCATGCCGCATTAGCTGATCTTTTGGTGGCTATGAAGCTATACTGACTAAGTAAAATAGTGAACTCGTGAAGTTAAATGTGTGAAAACTGTTTTATGAGCATGACTAGCGAGCGTATCTATATCTCTATCTAAGTACAAAACTTGTCACTCACTGCAAGTTACGTCACTGAGATTGCCGCAGACAAACTTGAACATGTCGAAATACTGATCAGGTGGACATTCGAAATGTTTTTTATCACCTTCCACACATTCATAGTACCAGTGACAGTCGTGATAGTCGACAATAAAAACGGTTGGACCATCATAAGGTGGGGGAGGACATTCTGGTTCTGGTGTCTGTGCAGTGGCTCCTGAAATATTCAATTGTTATTTACACTTCACATGGTATAATACCCACGAAAGTTTTTGGTTTTCAAGGTGGACTGAAAAGTTCGTAAGATAACACACAGATGGTGCTAATTGTGATAAATCTATTTGATTTTTAGTCATCCCTAACCTTCAAAAGGAACGCGCACAAATTTCACAGCTGCCGGACTATTAGTTTGGAGGATAATATATTTTAGGTGGAGCAACTTTTGTTGATTGGAAAAAAAGGATTAGGAGGAATTTCGTGTGTTAATAAAGCATTGCCTTCTAACCAAAGGAATGTAGTGTTGCAGCCTAGGCTCAACTTGATGAACATTATTTGGACGTTGCACTAGGAAATTCCAACTGTTGAAAATTGGTTTGCTGAGTTTGAATGAGGTGAACCAAGGACCAACGACGATGCACACCGTACACGACGTAGACAAGGAAAACATCAAAAAAGGCCACAAAATAATTTTGAATGACCGCAAAATGGACTTGGTCGAAATATCTGATGTTCTGAAGATATCAAAGAAATGTGTTGGACATATCGTGCATGAATATTTGGGTATGCGGAAGCAGTTCAGAAGAATTGATGATTCTGAGCATAAAAATAATCGTCATCTGAAGGTGCGTATTCACCAAAAAATCGAGCATGAAGGAACAAGAGAGAACGAGCATTCTGCATCAATAATCGTCTGGTGAGTACGGGCTAGCGAGCGATCGAACGTATGTCTGTTCGCGTTCAGAAAAGGTCGAGAAGAAGGCGGTACTACGAAGTTGAAGATATTCGCTCTGGTGTGGACAAGACATCAATATGTCGAGCAAACACGAGCGAATATGAGCGAACACGAGCAAACATACACGAGTGCTCGCTCATGCTCGCTCGTGCTCGCTTTTTTTGGTGAATACGCACCTTGAGTGGACTCTACGTGATCAATCAACTGCAGAGATGCAACAGTCGGCTAGCAAGATCATAGTATCAGTTTTTTGGGAATGTTTCAGGGTGAAACATTCATCTACTAAATTGAAAAGGGAAATACAATCGACAGCGACTATTATATTGCGTTAGTAGAGCGTTTGAAGAACGAAGTCGCGAAAAAACCTCTATATTCGAAGAAAAATAAAGTGCTGACATCATGACAAGGCACCGTGTCCCAAATCAATGAAAACTGTAGCGAAATTGCATCAATTGGGCTCAAAGTTGCTCCCACATCCACCGTATTCTCCAGATCTCGCTCCCAGCGATTTTTTGTCCTCAGACCTCAAAAGAATGCTCGCTAGAAAAAAAGCAGGTCCCATGAAAAGATAATCATCGGTACTGATGTCTATTTTGAAGCTGAAGGCATATCGTACCTTATAAATGGTATCGACAAATTTTATGACCGCTATAATCATTGTATCGCCTTCAAAGAAGGCGATATAATGGCGATATACAATGGAAAATGAAATAAAATTTGTTCGATTCTTTTTCTTTGTTGGCTTACGAACTTTTCAATCCAACTTTTTCATCTTTTAACGAAATTACGATAACAGTCAAATCATTATTATTCCAAGTTCAGCAAAATTTTAAATTGAATATTCAGGAAAAAAACCTGAAAATTTCAAAATATTTCAAAAGAATTGAGTTTTGCCAATTGACTTTCACTTCAATATTCCATTATGAATAATAAAATGAGATGAATTTCATTTTTGTTGTTGTTTTTTCCTTCAAGTCATCATTAACACGATTTTTTAGGCAATGTTTCATTTCAGGTGACTTCATTTTCTTGGACAATAAAAGAGTGCACTCTTCAATATCTAGCGAGAAAAAACTAGGTATATTTGTACTTTCCTGCTTCGGAAATGGATAGATTTCTTTTGATTCATAATTTCAAACGACGGTCCTGTGTCTCATACAATGTAACATCTTGACCAGACCGTGAGAGTGGTTATATAAAAATTAATCTGCGTGTTTTTGACAAGACGCAGAATCAGATATATTCGTCACAAAGCTGGAGTGGCAATTTCCAAACCTTGAGATCTATAGATTGCAAATGAACCAATCTGCTTAATCGCGCAGAAAACTTTTGGGAAGTAAGTCTTCCTGGACCTTGAGAAGGGTCAGCGAACATGGAGCTGGAAACGTGCTCTCGACGGTCGAGCTGTATATTATTCGGTTTTGGAAGTCAATTTTCCTTGGTTAATTGAATAATTGAAGAGTTAAGATATTTGAAACCATATGTTTGACGCGTTTTTCCATTGAATATTGAGAGAGAATCAACCAGCGTAGGGCTTAAATTGAATAAGATAATGATTCAGTAAGCCAAAATCGTGTATAAAAGAGTTGTTATTGAGGTGGAATTTTTGATACGATATTTTTGGATAACCTACAGGGACAAGCTTGTGAAAGACAGTGGTGAGTTAAATGTACATGTGTACCAACCATTCCATGAATCTTAGGAAGGAGTTAGCTATTCAAATCAGTATACCGAGTGGACCTAATATAATTGAGTCATTGTTATTAATCGGCCAAGCTAGGGTATCACGTCACTCTTGTATACAATAGTCATTTACGGCGAATACACTCAATTCGAGTTTCATTAGATATTTGGTTATTGTTACTTCATTTTTGTTGTTTTCATTTGTATATTCTGTTGTACAATTTTTCTGTACTGTTTTTATTATTGAATATAGTAGTTTCTTGTTTAATCCAGCTTTCATTTCAAAATCTTCCATAGTAATCACTTGGTAAGAAGGGTCTGCGATTTCTTGAGATCTTTCTTCCTGCAACTAAAGACATTCTCTCTGTAAAGGCGGCCGAATTCAAACCTTTTTCTAAATTGCCTCAGCAATCAAAATTTCTTGTAGGGAAAGCCTCATCTGGTGACATCAGCTGCCAAATTTAATTAAAATAATATAAACACGGCAACAGCTAGAGGGTTACCAAGGGTTGATAGACCGGTAATATTTTACTGGTGGTCCGGCGATAAACCCATCGATGTTACAATACAAAACAAAATGACTGAAAAGATTTTCATTAAATTTCGACCTTCTCATTGAAAGATACTGAAGTTATGGTACTCACCTGAACTCAAAGCAATAAAAATTGTGACAGCAGCAAAAATAGGTTCTGTGGAAAAAAAGCAAAGTTAATATGATGAAATGCGATAGATTGTTTCCTATAATTTATTGACAAAAAAATATGTTATATATCATTTCGAGAAAAAATACTGTATACCTTCTTGGAATATTTGAAGTTAATATATTAACATATTTTTTATTCTGACAGTTGTATCGCCAATAGCATACGCAGGAATCACTTCTGTGGAGAATGCTGCACTAACACTCGTCGGATATAATCCAATACCCTTCGTGGTATTAGCCAGGGGAGTAGATGGTTTCTGATAGGCGTCACTCCAATAACCTACAGTCAGTAATCAAGTAGTCCTCCTGCTACAGTATTATCCCCTAAGTATGCACCATAATACAAAACAACTTTTCTAAATAACATTTCCCGAGATTTTTCAAAATAAGAGTACTTATTGAAGGCTCCTCGTATATTACGTGTGTTTTACTGTATTTTGTTGGTGAATGTTCAGTTTTAGGTGTATTAAGTATTTCGCCTACTACAGTATTATCCCCATACTTTGGAGATGACACTGTATATGTGAAAAAAAATCGATTTGATAACCATCACAAAAAGTTGAATTTATATAATGAAGCACATGACAAGTGGTATCATTCCGTGTTCTGATCCTCACAAAAATGCTGATTATTTCAACTGCCCATATAGAAGATTGGCAATGGATTTCCATCCGACAAAACGTCGGATGAAACATCTGTTATCGGCCTCTCAAGTAGATTGAGAATCGCCAATGTGGAAATGTTTTCTGTACCTAACAGGAAAATTGAAAGGTAATTAACGAATTTCGGATTTTCTCGAATATTTGCGGAATCGTTTGGAATTTCCTAAATTTTGAAATGTCTTGCAACCAACTTCGTATTCACCACAGTCAAATGCTGACTCTCCTTATCTTGGAGTGGGTATAGACCAAAGACCAAAAAGGACTGTTACGTAGCAGATTATTCACCAAAAACATGCGTATGAAATATAATCAATGATAAAAAACGTCAAACCCCTATCAATTTATCAATGGTGTATTACTTACTCATAATTGTGCTGTGAGACCCGTTCACGATTTTTCACAGACTTCGAATATGAGACCTACTACAATAAATGATATTTTATATGAAGATCATTGAAAAAATCACCTTTATCTTCGGTTCTCATATCCCGGTCCAATATTAGTCAAAATCCATTTTATCAGAAAAACAATTATCAGCAAATCATCAATCAATCTAAGACAGAAAATTTCAAGATAACTTCAGTGAAGTGCCGTACACAATTATTTCATTTTTATCTTCATACGTCGTGGTTACATTTTATTTGACGAAAAAAACACTGATAACAATAGAATTGTTCTATCGAGGATTATTTACAGCCTTATATAACTGATAGTCTTCAGGCATTCTAATGGAACATTCAAAAGATGAATGGCTGAACACTAGTGTTTACTTTAATTTTGGAATTGGAAAAGATGGAATTGTTCGTAGGTTGATCTGAGAGTGTAATCCAAACTTTTCATGTTAGATTTCGAACAACGGAATTTGAAGCAAGTGGAAGTGAAACCATATTGTTGCTTGCGTTTATGGTATGGCAGGGTGGTGAAGAAACACAAAAATCCAATAAACAATGGAACAAGAAAGCAAAGGGACTTCAGTCTTAGATTTTCTTGTGAAAAGACGTGGAGATGGTGAACAGAGCACACAGGAAACCAAAGCACCTAGACAGGTACCTGAACAGAAACTCTAACGACCAGCCAAACAAAAGTGAGGGGTGGTTGAGAGAGCACGTGATAATCTTCCTGAGAAAATCAACCACCTAAAAAATGTTTTCAAAGGCAAAGGGAAATTTGAGCAGTCCCGGGAAGAAACTTCAAGGTGAGCCGAAGGATACTTTTTGCTAAGGAGCCAAGAGAAACTGTAGCAAACCCAGGGTTACCAAAATTATCTAGAGGAGTTTTAATTTTGGTTTTTCAGAATGAAATATTATCATTAATACTGCTGAACCATATATCTTTCGTTTTGTTCACTTTCAGTGAAGTTTCTTTGAAGTATATTTCATCTAGCTGGAGAGGGAGGCTAGATAGACTGAATATAGACTTGTGCATATTGCCATACTCATATTGAACAACTCAATTCAATGTAGAGTGCAACAGACTGTTGATTGATACTGCAAGTCTCAGCATTCTGGAAATGACCTCTTTTTCATGCCTCCTACTGTCAACTATGACCTGCCTTATGAAGTACTTTTCCCGAGTAGAGAGGACAGGATACTCCGAGAGAAGATAATATTATGAGCAGATAGTTGTTGGTTCACAGATGGATCAAAAACACCTTCTGGTTCTGATGCAAGTGTTTTCAGTCGTAGACACAGGACAGATATATCAACTTGCCTAGGAATCTATGCGAATGTATTTCAAGCGGAAATTTACGCTATTGAATGGTGTGCGGGAAGATTGGAAAAATCCAACCGCATACACAAGTCAGTAAAAATATTCTCGAACATTCAAGCGGCATTGGAAGATCTAGGCTCCTACCGAACAACATCTAACTTGGTAACTAATTGTCAAAAACGACTCTCCTCGATAGAAAGACTTAACAGATTGTATTTACTCCAGATTCCTAGCCATACTGATCTAGGCACTGAAGCATATGACTCCCTGCTAAACGAGGGTGCTGCAAACAGCTTCATTGGACCAGAACCTGTCATTTGCATCGGTTTAGGATTTGCCAGAATGAACACCTGAATGGCAAGAAGATTCATGGGCTTCTGGCAGAATCTTTCAGGATTGGCTCACTCCGAAGCGCTTATTCACCCTTCGAAGCTTGATACCAAACAGTTGAGGGACTAAAGTAGGGATAAACTAATAATTAGGTGTGAGCCACAATTTACCTTTGCGGGTTGTTGTGGAAGGTCGAATAGACCTAACCTAATCTAACCTAACATCGATTCCCAACACCTTGTATAACATTTTGGAAATGTTACTCTTACAAAACAATATAATGAAGTATTTTATGAATTAATAATAGCTCAATCCTAGGTTTTTTGAGCAATCAAATGAATATCTCGAAAACTGTTCATTTTTGATAGAAGGTGTACTACATAAACATTTTCAGGACATGTTTCTTATCATTTTCCCTTTCCTAAGAATCGCACATTGAAAGGTGAGACCTCGTAAACCATCAGCTCGTACAAGTTTCAACTGAGAGTTTTTGTTTTTAGGGGGAGACAGTTGTTGACGAAAGAAATAGATTTCAACAGGGGTTTGACAGATTATTTTCATCGCGTTGTACCCTGTATATTATGTCAACAAGCGTGTTCATTGTTATTTTTCCTCCAACATATTCCATTAGTCTTTAGCCAACTGATTGTTTGCAATTTCAGTAGCTGAAATTTATCAGACAGATATTCCTCTGTTCAACTTCAAGCGTCTCCAACAGGCAACATTATATCTCAATTCAACTCCAATCCAAGTAGAAAGCAAGTCTGTTTTCAGGAGAAAATTACCAAAACTGTAAACTGCTGTAAAAGGTCGCTACCTTGTGAATTTACGGTTATTGCTGTTAGGAGGAAATCTACAAACTTTAAATGTAGAATGTATGGCAAGTTTTGTGTTTTACTTGGAGAAGTGGTTCTCCTGCGGGCTGATTTACGGCAATTTGAAGCTATAAGACGGCGTGCGAAATCGAATTCGGGGAAAGAATTCAATGTTGGAGGGGAAATAGCACATACAATATTCACTGGTTGACTCTGAAGTTTCATTTGGATGGTAACTTACACCTTGTACATCGAAGAGAGGATAGCTATATAAATAAAGTTCAAAGTTGGAATTTTGCAAATAATGACTACTTTTTGACAGTTGTTCACTATGAAATGTTTTCATTCAAGAGTTTTTAATAGTTCCACAGTCGATGAACAGCAGACATTCAACATTTGAAAATAGGTTGAGTTTCTTACAGTTTCAATATCAAATTGGAAATGTTTAATATTTCGTATACTAGTCACTGGTTGGTTAGCGTGAGTTGTTCGTTCTACGCATTCCACCAACAGCTATGTGAGGCTTGGTTCGAATCTAACTGTAGGATTTTCATTTTCACTGTGTTAGAAATTGCACGTTGAAAGGCAAAACTTCGTCAATCCATGGCTACAACAAATTCAGGCTCATGAGGATAATATAAAATTAAATTGCTGGAGAATTTTGGGAAATTGACGCAAAATCATAACAAATGAAAGCAATTTTTCATTGAAGGGTTGAATTGTTCGTAGCAGACCCCATGTTGTTTCGTATTCATGACTCTCTAAACTGTCAAAAGGGTATTTTTGAGGCTAGGATAGTTTAACGACAAAAACTTGGGATGATATGAATAAAATAAGAGCTCCATTTTGTAATGCTATCCAGATTGGTTCTGAAGAGAGCAAGTGTCTCATTTCGAAACATCAGATATCCACCCTTAAGCATGAAAGGGTTTCATGTAAGTGACCATTTGGTTGCGGCCGCCACTTTCTTTTCCAAAGGTTCTTTCTTACGTTTCGGTGATGCAACCTTCTTGCTGGGTTCAGCTTTTTCACCAGCTTCGAGTTGAACAGGAGTTTTTTTGGCCTTCACACGAGCCGTAGCCCAAAGTTTTGCCGAACTACATGATATTAATATCAATTCGAATGATCCTGCTGCACCTTTTCCTTCTGGTGGTACTGATGATCCACTGCAGATTTAAGATAATTCTTGAGATTGGTGCCACTTTTTCTGAGACAGCCTTATAATTCGCCGCAATATATTTTTCATGGCTTGTAAAGAGGGACTTTGCCGTTTCTTTAATCATTTAATGATGTTATCAACCATTTCCGACGTCGATGGATGAGGAGGTTTACTTACAGGAGCATACTACGCATAGTTACTTAGCAGCTGAAGGCAGAAGTTGCGGAAAAAATGATCATGTTTGCAGAAAATATCCTGTTCCACCAAGAAAACGCATCGTCTCACACATCAGCCGTTTCCATCCAAAAATCCACAAATTATGGTTTGGGTTGGGCTACCTATCGAGCGCGTCCCCAGGTGGCGGATAGTGGCAGAAATAAGTAGGGTGACGGGAACTAAAACTCCCCAAAAACATTTGGAAAACATGACACCGTGGACCAGCCTAACCAAGCTAAGGTGTGAAGATTCATGTCGGAAGCTGACTGGCCGCAGGGTAATATGCAGTAACGAATGATCCTCTTGGGGAACCGGATAAAAACCTCATTGTAATCAGCCTACCTCTGGTAATTCGGGGCTCTGCCAGAGATAACCCACCCTTCCCTTGCTACTCGTGGGAACACATATGTTTGAAACAAATACAAAAAAAGAAACAACAAAACAAGAATCAATCCCAAGGCTAGACAAAAGTGCTCACCTCAATCTAAGGCGGTGACTAGGAATGAACAGAAATATCCACCCCATCCTACAACTTGGAATGAGGCTGGACATAGTAGATCACCTCGTGATGTGATACAAAGGCCAAGGCGTAAGGGCATTTGCGGCACCAAAACCAAGAGACCGAAGGAGGCAGGAGTGGCAGCAACTATAAGTGGACCCTCCTCCTCCCCCACTCCACCTCCTACAGCAAGGACACTTCCTGCAGCTTGAGTCAAGTCAAGTCAAAGTCAAGGAATCAGCTACCCCTGTAGAAAAATGCCCGTACTTGAGCACCTTCACGAAGGGAACTCCAAGAAGGTTGAAGAAGCTTCGCAACGACAATCCAAAACCTCCAAGAAGGCCGCCGTGAGACACCTCAAGGTTGCCAAAGAGAGTGTGTGTTCGGTGAGTCTTGGCCTACACCTGCCAATATAAAGGAGACGTCTCTTAGTGATCTGTCCACATTCCTGGAAAGGACAGAATGGACGATGACCTAGGAGACCAACTGCTTGGGAGGATGTACAATGTGTCACATGTGGCCTAAGAAATGTGGGTCCATACTCACCCACCCCACTTTACAGATACAGACACAGAGAGATACGGTTTGAACTGGTTGACCACCCAACTTACTCACCAGATCTAGCCCCAAGCGATTTTTTTCGTTCCAGCGTGTGAGAATTGCGCTCGTAAGAAAGAGATTTACGTCTAATAAAGAGGCAATCACTTTCGTGACCAATTTCTTGGCAGAGAAAAACGACATGTTCTATTTGGACGGGTAACAGAGGTGAGAAGATCGCTGGGAGAAGTGTGTAGAGTTGAGAGGTAAATAAATAAAAAACTGAAAAAATTTCTCGTATTTTTGTTATTCCACATAATTGAGTATCTGTGTTAGTTCACATAATTTTTTGAAAGTATGAAAATAATTTTATAGGAGACAGAGTATCTTGAAATCTTGTAACGAGTGTCATGAAATTACTTTAAAATTTTCAGGATCTCATCTGAAACCGACAAAAATAAGAATGTAGTTCATTTTTTTCTCACTCAAATATCATTAACTGGAAACATAGCCATATCCAGCAGCAATCCCAAAACAGTAAATCCCAAAACAGTAAAGAGTGTAGGTTGAATCAATTATTTCAACTGTTACGTCAACTGTCTCATTTTAGTAGGAATGACAGTTTCAGGTGAAGATTTCACATCAGCAGAGAAGCTTCAATAAAATCAGTGATGTTATCTAGGTCACATCTGTTCTGCAATGTCGAGGAGCAATACTCCAAAACCTTGCTGGTGATGATTATTCCATTGATTTCAGCAAAGATCTGCTTGGGGAACGTTGGGGGAAGATGGGTGTCCGAAATCTCAATTTGGAAGTTAATGTTCTCAGTACGTATGCATCAGATTCATCTGAGACTTTTGGTGCAATGTGCATAATCTGAACCCGTTAGACTTTCTCTTGTGGGTTTTTTTTGAGTCGCAGGTGTATGCGAACAAACTGCAGCAGTTCCCAAAGCTATCATAACCCATGCCATCGATCAAATTCAGCCTAATTAATGCGCCACAGTCATGGAAAACCGGACTTTTCGGATGATCCCCACCCAGAAAAGCCATGGCGGGCATTTCAACGATATTTGATTCCAATTCTACACATAATGGCAACAAGAAACGAATAAAAAATTTCGATGATATCCCTTACAGATCCTGTGTCAAACAAAAGTTTCGTATATGCGATTGAGCCTCTATGAAATCAGTCGAGTACTAGGCAGCACTGCTGTTTGTTCAGACCTTTCTGTCAAGAGAGGTTGTTTTCCTGTGAGCATTTCCCATATATTTCGATTCTCCTTTTTGAATTTTGGTTTTTTTGACAAATACATCTCTCCCCAACATAGTCGTCAGATTGAGTTGATGCTTGAAACAGATTAAATCTTTTTATAACGCTTGTATCACGTTGAAGAAAAGAACACATTACCGTTATTTTGCAACAACTTATGAATTTGCTATTGAAAACTTTATCGAAACGCAGTGTCTGAAATATTCCCCAAACTTTTAGAAACCCGATGAAATAATTCATAACTATAATTGCAGAAACTTGTGGAAATCATTGACAGTTCGAATATTCATGCTCAATACAAAAAATAAAATGAACTCAGCGACCTATACAACTCCTCTTTTGAGTTGCTTTCATCGGGACGGAGTTTGCAGTTCTTAGTTAGAAATATCGTCGAGGTTTTAGAGTTTTCGCATTCACAAAAGCTACGTAGGAAGACCTGCAGCTTAGTTGACTTCGGGTTGAGAATAACAGGCCTGTTTTCAACTAGAAGTTTATAATTAAGTTTTGTATCTCCAGTTCTGTACAGGACAATTCCTAATAGTCCCATTATTTTCTGAATTCGAACTATATAGCTTGGAATGAATGAGAACTTGGAACTGAGGATAGCTTTGAATCATTCGCATTATGGCTGATAGAGATCATTAGTTCATTTGAGTACCTGATCACTAATGGCTTAGCAAGGCTTCCAATGAGGTCATATTGAAAAGGAAGCGTTTCAAGGAATGATTAGTTTGGGTCGATTTACTGATGCATATATATCTGTCCAGTTAGTCGTTCAATGTCAATGCAGTCTGATAATATTATAACGAATCTGTCCGATTAAATACATGACTGACAACGAAATAATGTAGCCTGCAACCGCCGGGAAAATTCTAGGCGAGTACCGAACAGACTACAGAATTCTACAATGGTCCTTTAACGATATATAAGGCTGGCTCTCGTTCACAGACGGCAGTGGCGGCAGAGTGAATCGAGCGGTTAAACAAGGAATTCAAGTAGTGGAAATGAATTAGGGTTAGTTGCTGAGTGTTGAATTTAAATTAATTTGTGGTAGTGGAATAATGTTAGAAATAAATTTGTTCAACACAGTCAGTTCTTCAATTTGTTAAAATAAATTGGTATATGAGAGTTTTTTTTCTGGCTTAGGGCGTCGTTCACGAGATGTAGCTGAAGCAAAATGTATTTAATTCTCAACATAATCTTCTTGCAGCTACCCCAGCGACTTTAAATGAGTTCGATTCCGTTTCTATAATAAAAATAGTCATTTATTGCCGATATCACTCCTTCATCCTTTCAAAATCTTTGAAAATTGAGCCATTTCTTCAAGTTCAGGAACAAAAAAATTCAGTTCGTTAGTTTTAGTCATTGCGATAATGGATTTGTAAGCTGGTGCAGTATCTTTTGAGTCTACTATTCTGATTGTTCTTTTGTCTTGGGTGTGGAGTAATGAAAACATGTTTCATCCATGGTTATGAAGCGACGCAAGAACTCTGCGTTGTTGCTGAGCCAAGGGCGAGTACGTAGGGCCTTGTTTGAACTCTACTTTTCTAAATTTCACTAATGTAGAGGAAGGAGAAGGCTTACCCAGAATGGAATCCAGTTCAGCTTCAAATAAAACTATTGTGCCACATAACGATGTAGCATAAATTGTCTTTGAACGCTCGCTAGTGATAGCTGCTAAACAAATAGTCTACAACACAACGTCTTCAAACTTAGAGCAAATACTTCATATATTGTGTACGTTCTAATACAGTGATATTTTTCGCAGAACTACCGCCATCTCTAGATCAGGTGAGATACTCAGAGGACCACCCTAGTAGTTAACACTCTTCTTCTTAGACGATGGTTTCATACATGCAGTCAAAACGTGTTGAAGTTGGGCATATCAGAACACTACTGTTCTGATATGACACCAATTCATTGCTATCGATCAAAAAGATATGTATCCGGGAATCATCAATGAAGATAAATCGAAATTGAAAACATTGTCTTCATTAAATATATTCTTTCCGGTTTCTGTGAAAGCTATTCTTGTTTTTATGTCTATACAAATATAAATGTGTATGTATATATGTTTGTAGCTCCTTCACGCCTGAACGGATTTCGACGAAACTCATAATTGTCGAGTATTTAATATGAATGAAATTTATCTTTTACCCTAAGTAATTTTGACGAAGTTATCACGATAAGATTCACTTGACGCAACTCAGTAAGCCATTATACGTCCGTCTCGTCTATTGCGAAACAACGTGAAAAGATGCGCGGGGGTAAGGGGGCGTTTTAAGCAATGAAGCGTCATCGCCGAGAACGCGACCCAAACGCGGGCGTGTGAGGCAGTTACTGTGTTTCTGAAGTAAAACTATGAATTATTAGCTGTTGCCTGCTTATATATCAACGTACAGCCGAAGCTACTGAACCTAGAATCTTGAAATATGCAGGTAGGTTCTTTGTATAGCATAAATAAGCATCAAGAAAGGGAATCAGGAAGTTCATAGATTGTTAGTTGCAAGTTGGGAACCTGAAGTTTTGGGTTGTCACAAAACTTGATGTGACAAACTAAATTCTACACGGGCAAAGCCGCGGGCAACAGCCAGTGAAATAATGAAGAATAGAATATTAACTAACCTTCTAACGATTTCTTTCGATGTAAACCTCCCACATAAATCACCGTATAATACTAAAACAATCATCGAAAAAGTCTAACAAACGACTGAAACGATTTGTTCTCCCCCATTTTCCCAGTCACAGAATTCTTTCAATAATGAATGGTTTTTTTCTGACTCTTATCCCGAGAAATCCCCAATCAATAGGCATAAGCTTCCTCTAGAGCAATCGAAACGGTCGTTTGTTATTTTCATGTGTTTTTTAGATCTTATTTCACATTCAGTCGTTTTCAAAGAGAGCTTGATTGCTTTGAAACTGGTAGAACAGACTTCAATTTTTTAGAATTTTCATGGGATCAGAGCCTTCCTGTGATGTGTTACGACATATATCGTGAGATTTTTGTTTGATCGCTCTCCTGTTGGTTAGTTGATGACATATTTGGGTAGTTATTTTCCATGCAGTGAATATTGAAGGATGATGTGATGTTTCAAGAATGTTATTTTAAATTATAGAAACATATTGAAAAGAAGTTATACAAATTTTAAAATTATGAAAAAACAAAAAACAGTTGGCCCTCCGGGGCGATTCGATTGATTGTAGTGGTGCAGGAAAGCCAGGAAAAACCTGCAACACCATATCATCTGAAGATTTTGATCTGCCATTGTCCTCTCTTTCATTGAATGGGAAATGTTCCTCCTGACGAAAATTAAGTAGTTTTCATAAAAAAGCTCTAAAACAATGCATTTTAAACGTATCATTTGAACATTTTTCTTTAAACAAGTATTTAAATACTTGAAAAAGAAGAATGCAATAATGCATTCAACGTTTGTTTCAAAGTTGTTGACAACGTTTCGTAGTGTATTTCATCAGTTCGGACATCCAATTCCTAAAAAATATTAAAACGATTAACCGAAAATAACAATTTTATTTGAACAAAAAAACTTAAATTACAAAGAAATAACCTTAAACCAACCAACAACCAAAAAATCAAATTTGAAATATCAATAAAAGCTGAAAATTAAAAATTATTATTATTAACAAAAAATGAAAAATAATAAAAATAAAAATCAAATGATTTCAAACCAAGTTATGTCACGATGTTTCGATTGTTAGTATCCACAATCGTCTTCGGGCGATAACTGGACTCCTCCGAGATCCGACTATTTATAGGCCATTCGAGTGCTTTTACCTATCCCCTCTTCTCTCTCCGCTTCATTGGTTTTTAGCTGGAGAAGAACGTTTGGCGGGAGTTGGTCGTTTTTCAGGAATTTCAAATTATTTTATATTATATTATGAAAGTCCGAACTGATGAAGAGACACTCTCCTGCAGCACATCAACAACGTAAGTCCGTTCATCACTTTCACAATAGAAAAAGAAATCCACAACGAATTGCCTTTCTCAGACATATTAGTGAAGAGGACCGACACTAAATGGGAAATATCTGTGTATCGAAAACCCACTCACACAGGACAGTATCTGAACCAAAAATACAACTACAATGAATCGACAAAGAGAGTAATCATCAATACTCTACTAGAGCTTGCGTTCGGGCTCTGTAATACAAAGGAAGGTCTCGAAAGGGAACTAGGCATCATCAAAAATGACCTTCAATGGAATAGTTACTCCACAGTGATGGTAGAACAGGCTTTAGCTAGAAGCCAGCAAGAGCTCCACAAGGAAGAGAAGCCTCCACAACCAGTACTTGTACTTACCTACATCAGACGATTATTGGAAAGGATACCAAGGATTGGGTTCAAGTATAACATCAGAACCTGCTTCTGATCTGGGAGCGCTATTCGTAGCAGCCTCACAAAAACCAGGCCACCAAACTCGAACAACGATTCCAAGAATTTCATTTACTGGATACCTTGCGAGTGTGGAGAATCATACATCGGTGAAACTGAGAGGTCATTGAAAGTTCGCATTGCTGAACACAAGAAACACACACAGTGAGGAGAAACTTTTAAATTCGGAATAGCAGAGCATGTTTAGACTCATCAACATAATATCAAGTGAGCTCAAGCCACAAAGAGGAACACTGGTTTAGGAGAAAATTCAAAGAAGCCGTGTATATGTTGTCCAACAACGCATTAAGTCAAGCTAGCGTAGCATATGGAAACCTCTTATCAAATTAAAAACGACCAACTTCCGCCAATCGGTCATCTCCCGCTAAAAAGCAATGAAGCGGAGAGCGAGAAGAGGGAATAGGTGAAAGCACTCGAATGGACTATAAATAGTCGGATCTTGGAAAAATAAGTCCAGTTATCACCCGAAGACGATTCTTTTTATTTTTATTTTCATTATTTTTCATATTTTCTTAATGATAATTTTCAATTTTCAGCTTTTATTTATATTTCAATTTGTTTCGAATTGGAGTCCTTCCAATTCGAAACAAATAATGGGACAATAGATCACCAGATCTTACTATTATTTTGTATGGGAGACATTGAAAAATAGGATTTACGCCGGCAGAGAGATAGAAAATGTGGAAGACTCGAGATTGAGGATTTCGAATGATTTCCAATTTCCAGGGCCGTAATTTGAAAAGGAATAATTCACACAATTATAATTGAATATCACCGAAAAATCCCAAAATACAGGTCTGTATTTAAAAATTCAAAGATAGGCTGGCCCAAGTCAGATGACACCCTGTATAAAAGATTCATGGATATATTCTGAGAGCCCACAAAAAGTGCCAATAGCAAAATATGGACGGATTTTCAATATGACTGCGAATAAAGAAGATGTAGGCAAAAAAAAATTTGGGATTTTTTGGTTTTTCCTGTGTATCTCCAGAACCAAAAGAGCTTTATTCGATTTCTTCACATCATCGAATAGGTCTCTGAAATACGCAACTTTGCCTTGATTCAACCGGCACTCTATCTCTTATCGTTTACGAGATCCCCTTGTACAGAAACGAATTTGAATATCCCTGTATAACGGAATTACTAAAGGTTGTAGATATGGGTGTTACTGAAGTTACTATTACCTGCTGAAAGGTTAAACTGGAACCTCTGTCGTAGAGTTAATCTAAAACAAGCACTTTTCTCAAACGC
Organism: Leptinotarsa undecemlineata; assembly: GCA_015342065.1. Lineage (NCBI taxonomy): Eukaryota > Metazoa > Arthropoda > Insecta > Coleoptera > Chrysomelidae > Leptinotarsa > Leptinotarsa undecemlineata. Next base: position 3,226 of record WOGP01000962.1, on the reverse strand, counting down.
CAGAACTACTATATCAGACGCAGGTTCCAACAAGCAACAACCAAAGTGAAAAATTCTGAACTCTAAAACAGATCTTGTTTCTTTGTGACATTGATGAAAATTATTTCACTTCAATTCCTAAATACGTCAACTTTGTTGGTGAAATGCTGTCGAGTTTTTCAGTTCTGGTATTTGAAAAACCTGATATTTTCTACTGCTCTCCTGGTGATACAACAGAGCCCAGTAATTTCTTTGCTTCCTAGCAAAATTTGTATCCAGTGGCGTATACATAATATTTTTCCAAGGAGAAGAAAAATTTTGTACGGTAGGACGACCAGAAATGAATTTTCATTCGTATGAATAAAATTGCATTATCAACACCCGTGTATGAAAATATTCTTTGTTGAGTCGTAGAATAGCGTAAGCTAAACTCCGCCAAGATAATAATAAAGACCATTTATTATTATTTTTATTATTTTTCATTTGAATGAATCACTTGATGTATTATATGTATTAAGTGACTGAATCGCTTTCAGTTACTTCTTTCTCAACGGGGTTAAAACATGATTATCTTTCAGTTGCAAACTTCTCTGGATGAGATCAAACCGGAATGTTTTGTTTCAGATCTCCACCACACCCGAACTTCCAAGAACTCCTCCGCAGGCCATGCCAGCGATTAAACTCCGAATCTCCCGACTTTTCGAAGATGCATCTTCAAAGTTATATCGGAAAAACGAGCGCAACACCTTAATCTAGAGGAATAAACCATACGGAATCCCGCGTCGCAGTCATAGGGGGCCCAAAAACATGGAAAATACGGCCCCTCGGGGGCCCGGCAACTTTACAACTCCAACTTCGAAGGTGTGCCCCGAAGAACAGATGTCAGTGGGTGCATACTAAACGAAACCGGGGATTTTATTGGACCCTAAAAGTTCCTGGCAGCCGTTTCAGTTTGCCGATGGTGGTTGTTTATTAGGAGAGCGTGATACAAAGTAAGTTGGCGGTGGATTTGTCCGTTGTTTTTACGAGCGGGGTGTCGAAATATTTTCGTCGGAGTCTTTTCCAGGATTTTCCGTTCATTCAAAGTTTGGCACTCAAACGGATGGATCTAAGCACTGAATTTGGACATAGTGAATCTTTGGTTTCCCAAAAGCATAGTCGATCCAGGGCTAATAATAGTAGTAGTAGTAGTAGAAATTCATTAATGCAACAAACACTACAGTCGATAGCATAAGTCATAAAAGAGGGTACAACAAATTTAGAATCGCAGAATAAAATACATGAATGAAGTTTGATACATGAGTCAAAACAAAACACAAATACTTGAGACAATAGCACAGTTGAAGCTGCGACTATTTCAGAAACTTCATACATCACTTAGGCCACATGTGACCAATTGTACATCCATCTTCCTCCGGAATTGTCCTTCTAGGTCATTATCTATCCTGTTCTTTTCAGGAAGGTGGACATGTCTCTGGGACACATCTCCTTCATACCGGCAGGTGTAGGCCAAGACTCGCCAAACACACACTCTCTAATTAACGATAATTCCGGACATTTGCATAGGACATGCCTAACAGTTTCGTCTTCTTTTTCAAACATCCTGCATAGATGTGTATCCACTAACACAACGCATTCATGACATCTCTACTATCTTTCCTTGAAGTTGAATTTTCTGCCTATCAGATCTTGAGATTCTTCACTAAATCATCATTGTCGTTTGTGTCATGTTTCATCACAAAGAAGTGCACCGTTCTTCAAGGAAAAGTTGATACACATATCCAAATAAAATTAGTTATCCTTAAAATTCCAAACTCTCTTATCACGTATCTAAAAATATTGCTAAATAATACTTATGAATTTGAAGGACATTTTAAGGCATTGTGATTCGAGTAAATATGTCAAAAACATCCTGTGATCGATCATTTCTAGATTATAGTATTTATCAGAATCATTACTGGATTACTATTCAGATGATTACTCTCAGTCAGTTCGAAATCTGTACTGAGGATACTAACAAAATTCACAAAATCATGAATCATCATGATCATTTATACAATTTATTATGTTTTCGAGAAAAAACTTATTGAGAGATTTTTATTTAAATACTTCACGAAAAGGCGATACATGTTTTGCTTCTTCTCCGCAAACTGTGCAAAATAGTTGTTGACACTTTTTCTGTAATTTCAATAGTACAATCAATAATGATTATTATGGGAAAAATATATTTTCACCGTTATTAGAAGTTTTCAGAAAACCAACTCTGTTTTTCTTAAAGATCTATAGATTTGTAATACTTCTGGATTTCTTCGAGAAATTGAGTAGTTAGTTTCAATGATTGGACGAAAAAAAAATAATAAAGTTTGCCAAAGGGTGGGAAATATCGAAACGGTAATGGAAGATCATTTTTTCATGGAGAATAGTTCAGAAATTATTATTTATTCAACTCAAATGATGGAAATGGCGAGTCCACGAAATAGTCCACAATACAGCATACAATTTCAAAAATTGCCTCCACTGAAATATCATTAAATTTTTGTATGCTATTGCTAGGATTGTTTATCATTATGTTCATCATTATTGCTCAATATAAACTCATTGTGAGGAGCAAAAGTTGTTTTTTCATATAATGTAATTCGAAAATCTTCAACTCTACCACATCAATATGGTACCGTCAAATTCAAAGTTATGAGTGAAAGTACTAACATTACAATATAAGTGGGGGATATGTAACAACATTTTTTCGAATTCAGATGTAATTTTATCCGCTATACAGTTTTCACTGAATTTTGTTTTTGACGACTTTGGCAACACGGTACAAGTTGAACTGATAGAGTTCAACTGAGGATAGCTCTTCAACTTCCACCTTATGCTTGTTTTCCTGCTGGCTCTCAAGTCTGAGCTGATAACGTTCCTCTTCCTTATCTTTCCACGTCAATCATTCCAATATCATTCCCAGTACTGTTTCAAAATCCTCTGTTCTTCTGATCACCCTTGCCTCATCAGTTTTATTCCTTTGTTGCGTTTTCTGCAGCTGAAGCCTTCATTATACTATCCTGTATTGTTTAGGTATGCTCTGAGTGGAGAGTGAGGAAAGCTTTACTAGTAGCTACTTTCCATATTTCTTTTCTTTGATCTGGTTCATCACTAGTAACACAACACAACAAAAAAATATTTTTTGAATGTTTCCTACACTAAATTAGTCAATTTCTACTAATTTTGGGGTGATAAAAACGAAAATAACAAT
>WOGP01000961.1:0-20762 GCA_015342065.1 Leptinotarsa undecemlineata | reverse complement strand
AACAAAAGATTTCCTCGTTTCATCGATGATGGCAGCAGCTCTCGTATGCGATATGAAAGATAATTGAAATGTATTCCTGGTTGCCTACCTTTTAGGAGTTTTTCTAAAATTTTACGGATAACGTAACAACGCAATGGAATGTAGCTTCTCATCGTTTAGAGGTTCAACTCAGTACACCCCACTGTTTAAAATGTCTTCCATGTGGAGAACTGCGTGTATGTGGAATGAATTTCCTGAGAAAATGTTTCCAAATGGATTCAATCTCCTGTGATTTGAATCCAATGTGAGTCGCTACTTTCGGACAGACACCGCTCTTAGAGAGCCTCAAGGATTTTCCTGTAGTGCTTGTATATTGTCTTCCAAAAAAAGACAGTATTTCTTTTTACATTTCTGATCAGAAGCGATAACCTTACTATACTTTTTATTTTTGCAGGACTTCAATGAAAAATTGTATAATTTCTGTAAGAAGTGGCACAAAAGATGTGAAATAATTGCTGGAATTTCAGACGAAGAACTAGATGAAATAAAAAATGGTAACTTTGATGGTTTCGATGAGCAAACTACTGAGAAGATCCAGGTAAATTTATGTAGTGATGGAACTTTTCTCTCTCCTAAACTTCGACCCAAAGAGTAATGATGACAATAATTAGAATAACAACTCAGCAACAACAATGTAATGGGTATAGAGGTTCCAGATATAAGGAGCAAGGCATTCTGCAGGGACCTGAGAGAAAATCCAGCATATGCATTCTCAGTTTTCATCCATCGTCATGAAGCGGCCCTGAGAGTGCGTTAATCATGGCACTTTGAAGGTATTGACGGGACACCGTTATTTTCCTCTGCTTCGGTAAAAATTTAATCCATTTTGAAGAATGAGAGGTGCTGAATCTGATAGAACTATCCAGTTTCCACTCTCAGGCTTTTACATGCCCATGAGTATGTTGTAGTTCTTCTCGGCCATCAGAGCCAGACGATATTTATCGTGGAGTTTTCAGCTTCTGACGGGACGAATACCGCCCGAAAAGAGGAATCAAGATTTTCTCTTTGAGCTCCACAGACTCTAGGGCTACTCTATCAGGATAGTTATTTTGATTATTGGACTCCTTTCGAATATCAAAATAATGCCGGCTTAGCCGCACAAATGCAGAATTACCTCATTTTCGACTAATTGTGTCTACTTAGGAAACATGATTCCTGGATTCGAAGATCAGTAACCGCCCTATGTGGGAATGGTCCTTGATTGAAAATGGTAGAGCGCCACCAAATGTGTCGCAACTTTAGTGATAGGTCATGATCAACTGATCCTTCGGTACCTCGGGGTGAAACAAAGCCAGTAAGGAAATCTCTTCTCGGCAAGTATCAGCACAAATTCCAACAGATCTGGTCATCGGAACTATCGGGAAAGTACAAAGTCGCTGCTTCAAATATGTTTGCCGTTCTAATCTTACTTTCCTAGTTTGAGGTAGTGAAATGGACCCAGAGGAGCTGTATCAAATCAATTTGAAACCCCAAAGAATTATGTACATTCATAGGAGTTCACATCTCAAATTATGCGTTCCACAGTTGTACTTTACACGACAACAGGTAGGCCGAGAACTTTTGAGTTTGACGTGTCCTTATGACTTAATGGTACTTGTTGGAGCTTGTAAAATCGTCGAGAGTACGTATCACCCTCTCTGCGTGGTTCGCGATCATGAAACAACAGGAATTGGGGTATTCTTCTTTAGGGCAGCTACTCGAGCAGCCGGTGCACCGGACTAAGTTTTCGATACGGAACGAGGTGATAACAACTTTTTCGCCAAGTCTGAGCACTGCATCCACACAAGTATATGCCTGAGGCATTGGGTCTCCTTCAACAACGTTGAAGACCTCGGCTAGTTCAAGCTCCTGAACTTCGCGTTTCCCAGGTCGAGTGGTCTGAAGTCGGAAATTGAGAGATTCAATTGAGAAACAACGTGACCCTATGACCCTTTTACGGTATTGACGAGCCATCAGTATTGTCCTACACTCCTGGGGATATTAATTCGATTGTGAGGAACAAGAAGTGCCAAAATTATTGGCTTCAGGCTCATACAAGCTAATGAGCCCCATGAATTTCTTCTCTATTATCAGAGCAAGTCGATATTGTCGTAGACTTTTCCGCTGCTGGCGACAAAAATCTACTCTCTACTCTCACATGTTAAGATTATGCCGGTTGCCGCGCCAAGGTATAAATCTCGGCCGAACAAATGTAGGAAGCTGTAGTTCTTGGCTTCTTGCATCTGCTTAGGGAACATAATTCTTGGACCCAATGATCAGTTACGGAAAGTGTTTGTTGATTGATGATGCTGCTGCGTCCAGTCGAATGTAAAGGTTTCTCGGAAAACGAATAGTGATATCGATTCGATGTCGAAACTCATCAACTTATGACTTCTGTATTTCTCTCAAGTCACCGAGAATCAGAGCAGTGTCGTGGACTTGCTGCACATTTTTCTTGACATTATTTTCATTATCCATGGATTGTTGGTCTCTTTTATTGCAGTGTCTCGCATTTGCATGGAATATGACGAAATATTTATGTTCCTTTGGTGAATTGCCTACAGCAGAGGTCTCCGATATACAGTGAGCAGCCTCTGTTTCTAATTTTTTTGTGCCGATCTCTGCTTTGTTGAACTATGTTCAGTTTTCATTTCATTTCCGCAGATCTTATATAAAAATGTTCACGTATAAATTCTCGAGTGTATCCTTCCAGTACTCTTTATATTTCAAGGTAGATTATTGAAGATTATACTAGTAGCCATTTATTACATATCTAGTTTGAAAGTTGCAAAATATCATAAGTTGAACGTGTGTTACGAATCACACGTTAAAAGGTAAGACAGACAGATTTTTTAAACAGATTTTCCCATCAATGTTGACAAATGTGAAGCTCACGAGACGAGTCACTTCCTTCACCAAATTTCTTCAGCTTTCATTATCATATTGTATCTGATTTCAATTAGAACCTTCACAAAAATTATTTTGTTCCTTCAAGCTAACAAAATGGATTGATTTTCGGGAACCTTGACCTGCAATAGGTCAACACTCCGTCTGTCATAAATTCGGAGATCAGTTCCAATTGAATCTAGTCTGAAGAGTTTAGTCCTGGGACGTATATGTAACATGCAATAATGATGAAACCTTGACACAAAGAACTGGAAGTACCTAGATATAAAAGACGTGGGCTCAAACTATAAAATTTCAACACTGAATTGGACCAGTTCAAAGCTAGTGAAATATATAAAAACAATATATATAGCATACGATCCAGGCCGGTGTGATATGAAACATCATCATATGTTTTTCTGGGATTGGGTGAAATTTTCAATGTGTAATTATTCCACCGTCTCATCTATTATATTCCCCACAGAAGGATGGTTATCCTTAGTCAGCAAAAACATAACAAAAAAAACTTGTTTAAAATTTGATTTTCTGTTAAGCAGCTGCCGCTCCCATACGAACGACAACTCTCAGAAGTTGAGAAACTTGTGCGAGCTAAGGACTAACGAGGTCTTACCTTTCAACGCGTGATTCCTAATACGGTTGCAGAATCATTCCAGCCTCAACTAGATAAATTCTCCCGAGAAAAATATCTGGTCGAGGTGGTATCGAACCCACGGCCTCACGATTGTGAGTCGGGCGCACTACCACCGCAGCCAATTCCATAACTACATAAAAAATACATGTTACTACCTGTTTTCATTTGTTTCTCACTACTTGGTTTTTTTCAGAGATACATAACATGTTTATGGATTGGATCAGGTGAGGTGAGTACTAATATGGGTATCTACTAGGTATATCAATTTTCATAAAAAACCTGCACTGGGATTCCTTGTATTTGTATATTGACCATATGCTCATTGGAAAATATTATATTCCTATCAGAATGTATTATCACGAACAGCAAAGATTTGATTTCATAGTAACAGAATCAATTTCAATAATATTCAAAATATACAAATATACCCTCAGGTAATCGCAAAGGTTAAATTGTGAAGGCTTTCACTGGCGGTGTCTAGAAAATTTTTCAATGATTCCAGGTTCATTAGACGTGATCTACAGGTTCTTGTATTAGACGTTTAGTATGCTACTGCGGCCACCGTATCTTTAAATATTTGAAAGTCTTCAACATCTTGAAGGAACATCAATATGGCTTTCGGAAATGCAGATTACCAGGCGACCTTCTATCGTATGTCACCCATATTTGGAATAACGCAATCAAGAAACATGAAGACAAGAGCTGTTGCGCTTGATATTTCTAAGGCCTTTGACCATATGTTGTATGAGGGATTGCTGGCCAAGCTTCGGAGTTGTGGCTTGAAGGACATTTTTGTGTATAGTCCTTCAGCTTCCTGGAAGAACATTTTCTGCAAGTGGCCATCAGCGGATACCTCTTGAATACTTCTACTATTAACGCAGGTGTTTTCTAGAAATCCATATTGCCTCCAAACCTCTTTCTTTTGTATGCAAAGTACAAAGAATCCAGTGTGTTGCTTTGCTGACGACAACACAGTTTTTTCGTCATTCTATTTGAATGCATATCTTCACCGGAAGCAGGAGGTTGCATATCTCAATAGCGATCTAGAACTTGAAATGGACACCAATATGTGTTGGCACAATCATATCGCTGGAATTGCGAAAGCCGCTTTACTAAAGCTTGAAACACTATTTCGAACCAGAAGTCTATACACACCTCAGCAACTTTTTATGCTTTCTAAAGCCCAGATCGAAATATTGTTCTCATGTATGTATCTCCGCCCCTGAGCATACCTTGAAGCTGCTGGATAACATTCAGAAAAGAACCATCCGCCTGATTGGAGATACGAACATCATTTGCAATCAAGATAGTCTGGAACATTGAAAAAATGTTGAAGATTTGTCTATTTTCGTCTCATCTTTCCATGAACTGAGCGCTATCACATTTGCGCCGTTCATGGAAGATATCAAACATTTCATAAATCAGCCCGTGTTTACGGGGCTGTCTATGATGACTCCTGAGTGCCATGACGTCTCTAGTCAGCGGGATTTTTGGTAAAAATAACTTGAAGAATTTATAAGACAGCCTACTGATGTGTTCAGTGGCCGTCTCGACTTCTAACAGATCTTACAGATCACTCAATGAAATGTATTTGCCACTGTTCGTGTAAGTACAGAGCACTTCATTCTGCATCGTCTGGAGTTTCCGCAAAGGAGTCTTCTTGAGGCTGCAAGATACAACATAATACAACCATTACAAGGAAAAACTTTTTTTCAAGGATTCAAGGCATTTCTTCAAACAACTAGAGGCAATTAAAGCCACGCAGGAAGATAAACTGATCAGTTTGAAGTGGAAAACCTTCAAACCAACGTTTCGGTCGAAGATGAAGTATGGAAATACTGAACTAGACGCCTTTCTGAAACACATCAACAGCGTAAGACTTCCACAATGGAGAAGGAAGGTCACAACGAATAGGTTTTCTTAGACGTATTGGTGAAGAGGACCGACACTGAGTGGGAAACACTTGTTTACCAACAAAAACCCACTCACACGGGACAGTATCTGAACTACGAATCCAATCACCACCAATCGAGTAGAAGAGGAATCATCAAGACTCTAATGGACCGTGCTTTCGAGCTCTGTAATACAAAAATAGGTCTCGAGAAGGATTTAGACATCATCAAAAATGATCTTCAACGGAATGGCTACTCCAAAGCCATGGTGGAACAGAACAGACAGCAGGAACCTCACATCTAGTACTTGCACACTCACAGTTTACAAAAACCAAGCCACTAAATGCGGACTGGGTTTCCAAGAATTGCATTAACAGGATACCCTGTGAGTACAGAAAATCCTATATTGGTGAAACTGAAAGGTCTTTGAATGTTCGCATTGCCGAGTACAAGAATCACACACAGCAAGGGGAAACCAGCAAATTAGGAACAGAACATATTTGGACCTATCAGCATTACAACGAGTAGTCCCAAGCTAAGGTCATACACGAGGAATGACATTGATTCAGGAGGAAATTCATAGAGGTGGCACTCAAGTTGTCCAACAATGAATTCAGCCAAGCCAGCTGGAATCAACAGAGACCTTTCGATATCGAAGATAAACGAGGCTATTAGAAGCGTTAAAATCGACAGAGAACTGACTCAATCCTCGAATATGGAAGATAAACTCACCGCCTCGAAAAGCCTCGTTTATTTTGATATTCGATAAAGAATTCCCAATCGATACCATAGATGACGTATTCGACAGAGGAGATATCATTGCCCTCTTTAAATTTCGAATATTTTTGAGATAAAAGATACTTCACTCTTAATGCATCTAATGCTTTCATATCTACTGAACTTCTTTCATTAAATCAATAATAAAATAGTTTTTGTGTAATTCCAATCTACTGAGACATACTGTATGGATATTTGAATTTTCAGATGTCACCTGAATTAGAAGTGGACCTTGAAGTAATACAAACTTTCATGCCTGAAGTGCTGAAAAGTAATGGAACACGAATATATGGAAAATGTATCGAAGAAGCTAAAAACAACGGTAGGTTTCGAATAACAACAACATTAAATTCTTCTCCAATTTATTTATCATTTCATTTCAACTCTAAGAATTGCCGTTTGAATCTAATTCAACCAGAAATGTTACTTCTCAATCTTGAATATGTTCAAACTCCTGAACGTACGTTCATTTCAAATATGTATCACTGACGGAAAATATCTGAAACGAAATCAGAGAAACAATTGTAAATTTCAATCCAATTATCGAGTTGGCAATTTTCTGAACACTTGATTGTTGAATATACAGTACCGTCTAATCTGAACCCACATTTTTTCCTTTCCAGGAATAGAACCCATACATATTGCAATATGGCATGTGGAAAGATGCATTTTTGATAAAGATCCCGAAGTGAGTATTTTAAAAAACAGAAATATCTGTCAACATTAAAGTCGAAATAACTTTTTTAATGAGGTTGTGAATTCATGTTTCGTAACATTTATGATTTTGAGAAATGTAACTGAATCATATTGAAAACATAAAAATTGGATATAGCTCTTCTGTTTCTGAAGATATACAGAAAAAACCAAAAAATTCCAAATTATTTCTTTGCCTACATCTTCTTTATTCGCAGATATATTGAAAATTTGTTCACATTTTGTTATTGTCACTTGATGTGGGCTATCAGAATATGTTCATGAATCTATGGGCTATCAGAATATGTTCATGAATCTTATATATAAGGTGTCATCTGACTTGGGATCGGTACTGATGGCTGGCTCCTAATTAATAGTTATTAGCCCTTTTTTCGGATAGTTTCTCTCACTTTTTTCTACTCATGTCTCCTATTCGCATCAGCTCTGTAGGAAAGCCTTAACGACATCTTCTATACACCATGTTTGGCAAAGTTTTAAATAATAAAATTCCAAAATGTGAAACAATATAATGGAATCACTTTGGATACATAAACCGACGACCGGAATGTTAACGAACTTGAGCTGTCGTGAAATGTTATTTATTTTCCATTTAGCAAGTTGAAGAAAATAAATATACATCATAAGCGTATTGTTATAAAAGAATATTTTTACTTTAATAATGCCTAATGACTTTGAGCAAGTTCCTTATTGTATTTTTTTTTCAGAACTTCCTCATGTGCTGATGAGGGAAGAAAGACGAAAAACGTTAATCACAAGGAGAACGTGATCCTTTGCAAACATATTTGAATAATTATCATTAAATAAACAAGTTTTCAAGCAAATGTGTTTCATTTACATAAAATACAGAGTAGTAATCCATGTGGGAAAAAACGCTTGAAAAAACATTTTTGGTGGAGACTGGTTACTTGTGTGGTGAGTTCCAGTCATGAAATGATAATGTTTGTTGTAATTATAATGACGTGATTTAATTTTTCTGAGAAAATTTAATATTCGAATACGAATAAATAACGATAGGAGGCAATGTACAACAGGCTTGAAATACTCATTCAGATACAATAAAAAGTAACTATTTATGCCTCTGCACAAAAAAAATCAGGAAATAACCCTTTCAAATTACTTAAAAGTTCGCAGTACACGCATTCCAATGGTAAAGGCTTTCATCATTTCACTTTCTGAAAAGTGGCTTATAAGATGTCTGAGCTGGGAATTCAGTCATACAGAAATAATAAAGGAATTATTCCCAAATTGTATGTAGTTACTTCCTGAATTTTAACTGATTCCGAAACTTCTGGAACAATCTGGAATTTGTGTGAACCTAGTAAAAAAAATAGTCATTTCAATACCGGTAATTTCATATCTTTTGTGATACCAATCCACAGGGTGATTTTTCGATGAAACTCATGCCGATACACATTTAAATAACGGTTCGACATATGAAGTTGGGGGTATAACAGTTGATCATCAATTATTATCATACCCTCACATTGAGAAAATGCCTTTCAAGAAGCAAATAGTTCACACACAGGTCAGGAAACGTCCATACAAAAGTTTTGTCTACCAATGCTTTTTTTGGGTGTTTATTACTTCATTTCTTACATATGTGGAAGCTACAACATTTCAATTTTCAATTTATACTATATGCGAGATAATCTGAAGACAAAAAACCCATTTGGTCGATTTTAACTTGTAGATTGTGGCAATTGAGGATTCCTCTGAGCAGTGCGTAAATTATAGCAAAAATACAGACAGCTATTCAAATTCCATATTGATGGTTCATTTCGTTCATTCGATTCATTTTACGATCAGGCAGACGAACTGAAGCATTCTTTAATATTCTTCTTCTATGCCGTCATATTGATCAACGTGAAGTAAAAAGTGAGAGGCATGCAAGAATATTTACCCACGGTGGTGGAGATGACATACTTAGAATAGAATCGATGGATGCACTTTGTGTGAATGTGTGCATGCAAATGACCATACGAACAGACACCTTTCACACTTTCTACTGCTAATCACAAAACAACAGATTTACTAGGATCTATATTCACACATACATAACCCAATAACACAGAAGAAAGAACAACAAATTCAATTCATGCTTCTTCTCGTGGTGAAAGTCATATTGATGAAACTTCATACAAAATGCCACTGAAAGAGCGGGAGAGTAAACATCGAAATCATATTATGAATATTATGAATGAACCTCCAAAAGGATCGAAATTATCAGATCATATTTTGAACAGGAAGAGGGTGATTGACATAATTGGATTGGCTCTTTAGCACCCTGGAAGACAGTTTTCTGCAAATGGCCATTGATGTATATATCTCTAATACTTTCAGCATCAACTTTGGTGTTTCCCAGGAATCTATATTGTCTCTTACCCTCATTCTATTGCATATCAACGATTTATGGGAAAAAACCAAAGAGAATAATATAATGCTTTTCTGACAACAGCTCACTCGTTTCGTTATTCCATTTGGACTCCAGGACATCGGCGGCGGATGCAAATCTTCACCAGCAGCAGGAGGTTGCATAACTCAATGATGATCTAGAAGTGATTGCGAATTTGGGTTAAGGTTACCAGGTTCGATTCAATGTCACAAAAACCCAGGTATCGATTTTCTACAAAAATATAAATGTCTTCGAACCGGCATCGTGGTGAGACAATTCTATTTTTTGTTCCGAAAAGTTTGTTGGGGGTTGACACCAATATGTATTGGCACAACCATATTGCTGGAATTGCAAAATTCGCTTACCAAAAGCTTGCAACACTGTTCCGAACCAGAAAACTGTACATATCTCGGCAACTTTTGATGGTTTATCAAGCTCAGATCAGATCTAAGCCCCTAAGCTTAGATCTTTCACGGGAACTGTTCAAGTTCCCGTGAAAGTTCAAGTTCAGACAGAGGTTGAAACTTGTGCGAGCTAAGGATTAACGAGGTATTACCTCTCAACGTGTGATTCCTAACACTTGGTACATCTAATTCCACCAAGAGCGGTACATACCAGAAACACGCGAAGGACTGTGGCAGCTCATCGTTTTGAGAATCAACTCTGTACACCATCAACTTTACTGTCCAAGAAATCTTTCATTTGGAGAACTGTGTTTGTGTGGAATGAACTTCTTAAGAACGGTTTTCAAAATGGGTTCAATATCCAGCGATCAAAATCCAATGTGAATCACAGCTTTCGCACAGGCACCGCTCCTTAAGGATTTTTCTGTTGTGCTTGTGTTACTGTCTAAAAAAATTCATATTCCGAAATGTCTTTGACATCTATCAAAGACGTTTTTGAAATCGGAAAGAAGCATAGGATAACTTGCAAGATTCATTGGATATTTTTTATAGTCGGAAAGGGAAGCAGATTGTAGCCTCCGTTGCGTTAAGATGAATATCTGTGTTATATTTTTTCTTTTGTAGGAAAAAAAATCAAATACGACAAGTTACTGACGAATAGAACAATTTATTTCTGGAACATACTTTAAATTCACGCAGTAACTCATCAGGGTGAACTTAAAAGTGTGCCCTCTCCAGACGTGTATGAATTTTCATACACGTCATACATTTTTTTTTTATTTTTAATTGATCACAAGTACACCATGGTGTATGGACAAGTCACATAAAATACACATATATGACATATATAAATTGTAAATTATAAATTATTTACAACGTAAAATTACAACATAATCACTAACACATGACAAATGAAACAAAATTTAAAAGTGAAACATAAACATATTAAGGTCCATATAGGTCATTAACAAATCTGTCATATTTATAAATGAGAGTTGGGAGTATTATGTAATAATTTGAAACAAGTGTAACCAAAAGAATGAAAAAATAACAGGAATTGTAATTCAAATTCACTTAGGACAATTCGAAATCATTCACTTTGTAGTAGGCTTTCCTCAACAGAATACTCTTCAGTTTCTTTTTGAATATTTCCAGCTGTGTATCTTTCAATTTAATTGTTGATTTAATGAACAGTCTCATTCCTAGATAATTGCGACTAGTATTTGCTAATTTATGTTGTGGAATCAGAAGGTTGTCTCTGTTTCTTGTATTATAATTATGATTATAACTAAGTGTCTGATAGTTGCTGATATTTTCTTTCATGAATACCAAGTTAGTATATATGACTGATGAAGTTAACGTCAAAATACCTAGCTATACAAACCACGGCTCAGACTGTGAAACATGAAAAGTTGATCAACGGATCATTATTGTACAGGTGACTAAATTGGATTCAAGTTGGTTCAAGAATATCTGATAGTATCAGTGTTAATGTCGAGAATGTAAACAAATGAAATGTCAATGAATCATGATTTTCATTTTCAATTGCAAATATTGAAAACTGCGTTTTGTTTTCAAACACACCTGCATCGTTAAAATCTTGGAGACACTGTTTACCTGTATACGTTGATTTTTGTTTTGAAAATAGTAAACATCATTAAACTGGCGTGTCTTTTGATGAGAAAAGTCTCAATATCTGGCTTGGTATGACCATAAAATTATATTTACTGGGGGTAACGTACTCGACAAGTACGTCACCCATATATTCATAATACACAACTAATCTGTCTATTAGTAAGCAAACGACTGAACCACCTACACAACAATACCTCCAATGAGATAAATATAATAATAAATTGCCTTCCAGATATTCCCGAAGAGCATGTACTGATTCAAAACCTGGGTATATTAAAGATAAGAAAAGTTGTCCGTAGAATGATATATCATTAAAGGGATCAAATAAAAAGCATAACAGAATACAAAACCATAGATTTGTTGAGTAATTATCAATTCGTCGTTTTTCAGATTCTTCGATTGATGGTTTTCATTACGAAATTCAATTACATGTTATCACTAGAATGACTCTGCTCATTAAATGTAGTATTTTCATTAGCACACTGAGAGTTCAAAGTTGTATGATTATCTCAAAAACATGCTTTCCGTTTGATTTTTCCAGGAAAACTCATATTTATTCATCAATTTCTATTTTGCATCCTGAAAATAGATTCAGATCATACTCGTTGTGGACTGATTGTTCGTTTTGTGTGAAGCATTTGATATGGATGATCATGATGTATTATTTGATAAACTGAATCAAAGTGTTATCAGACTAATGGACGGAAAAAAATCATATGTATCGAAGAATCTGAAACTGCACTGGGGAATATTTCACGTGGAGTGGGATCTATTTTGTGGCCTACCATTTTCCTCATGTACATTGAGTTCAATACATGAACCAAATTTACATGGTAACATAGTATTTGCTGACATCACAATAGTTCATTTCTCTAAAATCACAAAAAAAATTCAAAATAAAACACTGTCATGATGTCGTAGTCGAATATTGATGAATCATCAGTGAAATCTCAGAAATCCAGTCACGTGTATATATCCAAAGGACCGTACCTGATGATATCACTCCTGGTGTTCACAATCTTGAATGTGGCCATGCCTGAAAGTTTATATTGGTAGAACAACTAGGAATTTTTAAACCAGAATCTCCGAACACAAAAGAAGTTTTGGATTGAAGGAAACCAGTTCAACCTCTGTATACCATTTATTTGAAAAACATATTTTCACAAAAAAAATTTTCGATTTATCAGTAACTTGTCGTATCCAACAATTTTACCTATCAAAAAAATTGTTGAGAAATAGTATAATACTTATCTTAACGTTTAGGAGGCCAACATCTGCCTACGTCTTCAGAAATGGACAAACATATTGCACAAAAAAATATTGGCAGTTATTCCTTTTTGATTATTTATTTTTTTAATTCTTCGACATATAATGATATAATAATGATATGTATTTATTCACTTTTTTAAGATTGTTTACAGTAAATATTCATGTACATATAGAAATAAACAGTGAACAAATAGAATACATCTTACGAGGGAAAATGATCTGCCTGTGTGTAAGGAATGAGAATACTGAATCTGACATTGGATAAAAACATTACTTTCAACTGGACTCACTTGGACATAATATAAATCTATCAAACAATCAATGGATATAGAGATTTCAATCATGAGGACTCCACGCCTACAAACAAATCAATACACAATATATATCCACAATCATAGAAGTAAGTATTTGAATTTAAATTTGTCTATGTATCTCTGCTCGTGGTATATTCTTAACAAAAAATTAAATTATACCAATTATACCATATCTCAGATGGGGCTCTACTAAAGTCTTATATAACATAATGTTTTGTTTTTGATTGAGTATGTTTGCTATTCATTCAAATTTATAAAGTTTGCAACGGAATTTTTTAACTATGTGGTCTATGTGTTGGTTCCATCCAATATTTCTGTCTAAAATTATTCCAAGATATTCAATTTTCTTTATGGGTTTGATGACTTCCGTATTGGGGATTTTTATGTCATATTCTGATAAAGAGGTGTCATATCTACTGAATGGTATGTCATAGGTTTTCTCAAAGTTAAAAGATAAGAGCATGTGGTCGAACCACAATTTGATTTCATGAAGGTCATGTTCTAATTTCTGTTTCAAATTAAACCAGTTTTCGTCTTCGCAAAACAGCACAGTAACATCGGCGAAACTCAGAATGTTGGATGTCTTGTAGGAAGAAATTGTTCAAGTAAATATTGAATGAGTCCTAACACCGTCCTCTGGGGTACACCACATGTGATAATTTTCTCTCCACTTATATGATTGCCCACTTCAACACTCTGCTCTCTGTTGTGAAGATAACTTTTGAAAAGTGTATTTGCAATACCTCTAATGCCCATCTCGTTTAAAAGATTCAGTAAGATAGAGTGGTCGAAAGCTTTCCTAAGGTCTTCGTCTGACATTTTCATCGGTTGTTGATGTGCTAGGGCATCCAGAACGAGCGTTGTCATTTACATATTCTTGAACTTCTGTTGTCACACAAGATTCAAAACGATCGTCATCTGAGTTGACTGCACGTGGTGATCCGACCTCAAAGCTTGCAAAGATGTAACAGTCGGCTGGCAAATTATGGTATCAGTATTTTGAGATGAGCATGATATAATAATCATGGACTATCTTCAAGAAAAATCATCATCAGCGACTGTTACATAGTTATTGGGCCGTTTGAAGCAGGACACCGTAGAAAGATGGCCCTATTTGCTGGAAAAGTAAGTGATTTTCCATCAAGACAATGCAACGTGTCACAAATCAATGAAAACGACGGTAAAATTGCATGAATTGGGTTTTGAATTGATTTGGACTTTTTCTTGTTGTCAGACCTCAAGAGAATGCTTCCTGGAAAGAAATTCAGCACCTAAACTGAAGCCTATTTTGATGCTAAGAAGATATCGTACTATGAAAATGATATCGAAAAAATGTATGTCCGCTATGATTGTAATATCACCTTTGAAGACAACTATATCAAACCGTTCTTCTGACTACAGGATGGATGGTGATCTTCTGCAAGACTTTCGATGTGAGACTACTACTTGCATAAATGTCTGCCGAATATATTTCAATGTCCATCGCGGTATTACCCACGAAAGAAGTTGTTTTTCAGCAGACCATCACCAGATCCCACTATGTGGAAATTTTTGGACAGACAAATGTTTGGAAATTCTCCAATCAGGTTCGAAATATGTTCAATGATGTTATCCAATGCAATATCGACATCCTAAGCAGATGAATTATCATGCAACTGGGTATTATCAGACCAGAAATCTATCTGACAATGGCGTGACAAAAAGTTCATGAAGAAAGAATGGCAACGGTCCCAAATTCGATCCGGGAGGGACACCACTGGATATCTAAAGAAGATGTGATACGTTTTCAATCATTTTGACTCTAAGTCCTGAGAGAGATATAAACCTACCTTCCAAAAAATTGCTGCTTCAGATATCAAACAACATACTCCGGTTTTGTTTATCGCTTTCTTTTGTTGTTTGTGATATTTCCTTCACATAGATGAAATATAGTCGACTGCTTTCATGAAAACGGAAGTGGGAAACAGCTAAAATTGAATTATAGAAATGATGAACAAAAAAAAAAAAGAAAATGAAATTCATGTGGCTCACCTAATCAATAGGTTTGCGATCAGATGAATACAAAGGGATATGTTCAAAATACGTGACTGATACTCTCAAAGAACTCACTCTGTAAACGCAAAATGTATTTTTTGATTCGTCAAGGATGTTAAACAATTCTGAAGATGGGGTCCCGTTTACGATCTGCACTGCAAAAAAACAAAATCTCCATTTGCGTCGGTTATTAACTCTTTCAACTTGTTTATTAAAATGTTGGAGATTTGCAACATGAATCGAGTATATATAAAAGACAACAGATTGCGTTGTTTTCAGTCTGGAGTGTGAATTGAAAACTGATACTTTTGTGGAAGCAGGTGAGAAAAATATATTTATTCTGTTAATTTTCCGTTATAAACATCTGGGATATGGTTCTGGAGGTTATTGTTGAATCTGTAAACAAAATCATTTTTTCTTTGAATGGATAATGATGATGTCCTTCGAGGACATCGAATCAGTGAAAATTACCACAAGAAAGAGTTATGAGACAAAAAGTTCCTTTGTGCATTTTGAAGTGTATCTCTTCAAAAAAATGCTAGATTTTCCATCATTCATTTATTTCTACAAACATTTACAAATGAACATTGCAAAGGCATTATTGTTTTTCATTTCAATATTTGGGGCAAGTCATAAATAGAGAGCCTGTAATTCAAGTAGAATGAATTTTCAGAAATAATTGTATTGGAATATTTGCATCACTCTTAATTCAGATTTTTCAGGATATACTTTGATATTTTGCAGGATCGCTTGTTTTATATTTTCATTTATTCGACTCAATGAACTTTGTTTTTGATTATTTTTCCCGTAAATGTTTTTCCATTCATTGGTATGAACTTCATTGATTCACTATACTTGAAGTTTTCAAAGGCTATATCAATTATCGAAACTACTTTATCATCAGAAAAATTAATCAGGGCACAGTATTTTGTCTTCGATTCAGAACTTTATACTTCACGCAATCTGATATTTTCGTGATGTGACAATTCAGAACAGAATTGAATTATAACTCTCTCTTGAAGAAATTAAAACATCAATTGATATAATCACCGATCCAATTATCGCGACCTTAGCTGATGATATTTTTTGATATAATATGACCTTATCATGATAACACGAAAAAGCAATCAGGAAATTTTGCATTCATTCCAAAGGTTATTCATATCAGTATTTGCTGTGATGTTCAACAGGCTTGTGTCCCAAGGGTAAGATATAATTCCAAATGATAATTTTTTTCTAAGACGTGTAAACTTCATATTAAGTGACATTTCCTTTCTCTATCCATCTTTCATAGAAAAAAATATATGTCGCTCTACTAAGAGAGGAATTTGGTGGGATTGTTGACAGTAATAATTCATTGGGTTCCTTATAGTTATCAATTGATAGATGTCTACAGTGGGTTATGTCTGTGGCTTGCTGTGTAATAACTCATATCTGTGCAGAGAAATGTCTATATTCAATTCGACTTCTGAATATGTCTTCCAATGTTTCGCTATAATTCAAAGGAACTCATGAATTGATAGATATGTACTTCGTGCGTGTTCTTTGAACACATTGGTTCTTCGCCTACGTTTATAGTTTTATCTCATCGAAAAATAGAAACATTGTAATAATCTCAGATCATCAGTTCTTTCTTGATGATGGAGAGATAAATCCTGGCAGGGATCCAAGGTTTTCGATTACTGTTCACAGTAGATTATTACACTTAGATACACTTTTCAGCTGAATTTCGTTTGTCAACAACTTCCAGTTATCGATTAACAAATATCTCAACCAATCTTATGAGATCTGTCTTGAAAAACTACAGAAAAAGAATTTTCATGGTCATATCCCAAGAAACTAAATGCATTATCTTGTATTTTTGGAATCAGTTGTGGTACATAAATGCCTGCGGTTCCTACGATTAGTAGGGCCGTAATGAAGAAATAATAATTTACTTGATGTTTATTTGATAGATACATTACACGCTAGAGGTTCTAATTCTTACCTTTCAAGCCTGATTACCATATGTTCAACTTATATCCATACAAAGAGAGTTCAATTTTGTCATTCCAATGACGACGGTCCAATCATCGACATTTCAACTGCACGACATTTCACTTCATGACACTTTTATCAATGACACTACAACCGAGAGAATTAAAATTCAACCGCTCAAAAACCAGTTAAAGGAAGTATTGACTTCGAAGCGCATTCAGTTAACTCAAATATAAATCATTAGATTCATTTTTATCGCAACAAATATTACAGTATCAATGAAAATTAAATTGAAATTACTGATACTAAATCGTTTGAATATTCAGGTTTTTGACTAGATACAGTATTTTTCAGTCAAGTGACAATATCTACATAAAACTTATTTTTTCACGGTCACCAACAACATTCAATCCAGTTTTCATTTATGTTGTTGTTACCGTAATAACCTGCTCAATTTTTACAAGAAAATATGCTATCCTAGTATGATAAACTGGGATTTCTCCATTAAATGCATTATGCCAACCCTTCAATCCATTATTTTTCCGCATTAGCCTATCCAAGACAGCCGAATAATACTACAAGACAATAACCCAATCCATGTCCTCTCGAAATAATGAAGCAAAGGTTTTTGGTAAAATTGAGAGTTTGCCAATTCATGAACATCATGAGCATGTACAAACTCAAGTACTATAAACATATTAATATTGACAGCAAATTTAACATAGGTGTCATAAGAAACCTAAACATGCCGCCAGAGGCATGGCCACTACATAGTATAAAACAAAGTCGCGATCCGTCAAGGTCTCATCAGTAGTGACTGAACCACCCAACTGGCCTTGGAATACGTGCCTAAAAGTGGAGGCAATGACATCCTTCTCTCCCGTTGATCCCCATCTTCGAGATCGACGGAAGACTCAATCTACGAATGAAAAGGCAAATGGGACATAAGCATTTGGTTTGTTCAATCAAGTCAGAATGCATTCATCATAATGTTAAATGAAATATACACAGCAGTTGTCTTTTGAAATCCGCTATTTCAATTGACGTTATAATTTGCAACAAATATTTTTCAAATGCAACGTTCTACAAGTTACTTTGAATGTTTGAAGAACATTCACAGAATACATTAAAGGATCAATCCATTCAAAGAGTTACTTAGTATTTACAAAGAGTACTTGCTAAGGAATTCGATTGATGGTGTCAAAAGACACTCTGATGGAGAAGATAATATGAAAGCATCAATAACACTATATTTCATATATGTGGTTTCACATCTGTGGTTTCATATTTATTGCCAATAATTCCACCTCACAAACGTTCACCTATGAATTTTATTTGTATTTCACTTCTCACAGCCTTTTTGGATCAACTAATTTTTGTTTTTTCTTTTCAGCTCCATCATGAACAGAAATATCATATTTGCAATGGTATCAATTGGATTATCCGTTACATATGCATACATAAAAGAAGAGGTAGGCAATTTATAAGATATCAAACCATATCGTTAAGTTCACAACACTCATATTCAGTGGTTTTGACAAACAAAGAAATTTCCGGTCAAAAAATCCCCTAAAATTCTGTTTTTTTTTGTTCATTTCATACCGATTCTCATAGAAAAAGTTATATTCATGCGGAATCGTATCGTGAATCTCTTAAGAGTTACTTCACAACGGTTGGATATTATACCTACATAACAATATCAGTGAAACCAGAACCGTCACTTCTGGTCTGTCACAAGGCACTGTTTTAGGGGCATTATTGTTCACCCTATACACAAATCGCCTACTTTTCAATTTAAAAAGCATATTTCTCAGTTTTGCTGAAGATACAGTAATAATTTACAATACAGATAACTGGAAAGATTCAAAACATAATGCAGAGATTGCTTTTCAGATAATTACAAAGGTGATTCGATACAACAAACTGACATTGAATGTTGATTGGACTCATTATATGACATTCACTTCGAATAAAAATAATTTACCCTAATTAGAAAATCTGAACATTGATGAGAGTATTCAAATAGTCGAAAATGAATCCGTTAAGTATGTTAACATTATTATGGATAGACACTTACGGCGGGACCTTCACGCTAAATCCGTTACAAAAACAAAAAAATGGGAGGTCTAATTGGTAGATTTGGGTTTTGTTAGTCTCATTTATCTTGTGATATTATAGGTTAGGGAGGAATCCTTGACTGCCACCTAGAAGAGAAGGTAATATCTTACAGAGATGAGATGATAAAAAAACATATTTTCTAGAAACAAACTTTCATCATTGAGCCAAATACTTGATGTGAGACAGTATACTATCAAAGAATAATTCTTAGTATTTACCAATCACTAATTGAATGCAAACCTAAAGAACATGATCTCGTCATTCGTGGACGAAGCTGCAGGGCGCAGGTCCCAAGATGTGACAAAAAATTGTACAGAGAAGTATATTCTATCTAGGCCCAAAGTTATATTTAATTATTCATTAGATTTCTTCACATTTACCAAAATTATACAGTAATTCGTCTTCACAATTGAAATTGATAAGAAATAAGGATGCATTCAATCATAAACTCAAGGAATGGATCCTCAACATGAAAAAGATATTCTTCAGTGAACTGATTAACAATTTAATGAGTATTTATTATACGACTCTGACAAATGGTCAACAAAAACAAATGTTATCATTTGGATAAAAATCAATAACTTGATGCAACTAGCATTCACTTTTGTATAGGTTTCCCGGTAGTGAAAATGATTTACCTCAAATGACTAGTGTCCCTATTATGGAAAACTCAACATGTGAAAAACTCGGTTATAAAAAATTCAGCATGGCTTAACATAGAATCAAAATCTTGTATTTCTCATATAATTGCTCTTTTGTGATAGTTGTTTTATCTCTATAGTCAGGTCATCTCCAGCATAAAAGCAATCAGTTGCTTATGTGAATACAAATGTTAACTTTATGTGAATATGTGAGGTTATTTTTTCACCGTAGTACGCGCTAGTCATGCCCTATCCCCCGAAGCCCCGATAAATTCGGGAGGACGCGCCAGCATTATCAGCCAATGGCTACTCCCGACATCGTGGAGTAAGTGATCATTGGGTCCGAGAATCATGTGCCCTGAGCAAGCGCGATGAGCCAAGAATGACAGTTTTCTGCATCTGTCCGTCTAAGAAGTCTGCCTTAGTGCGGGAAGCCGGTATCATTTTAAGATTCGAGAATAGAGAGGACATTATTCCATCTTGACAGAGTGATCTAGACAGAGTCTACGGAGTTCAAAGACAAATTCCCGATATTTCACCCGTTTCTCCTCTTCTTTTCTGACGATATTCGTCTTGCCAGGAGCTGAAAACTCCACGTCAAATAACGTCTTGGTCTGGTGGTCGAGAAGGATTACATCATGTTCGAGGGGGGAACTGAGGTTGGAGAACGAATAGTTCTAATAAATTCAGCACTTTTCATTCCCCACAACGGATTCAATATCCTCCGGAGCGTAGGGCAACACCGGTGTATCATCAATACCGTAAGAGTAATGGTAATATGTCGATGGATATAGGCCTAGACCGCATATGCTGGACATGATGATAGCAAGTGCATTAGGGACTCGGGCGCCTCGCGGCAGGCCCTGCACCTTGTGTCAGGAACCTCTATACCCATCACGCGGTTTCGGCAGACTAAGGTGTTGACGACACCATCCTGACAAACCATGATGAACCCCTCAGTTTCCGACTTCAGCCCACTCGACCTGAGAAAAGCGAACGTCAGGCGCTTTGATAAGCCAAGGTCTTCGATGTTATTGAA